>SAUE01000096.1:29453-87703 GCA_009724625.1 Deladenus siricidicola | reverse complement strand
CCCGCCATTAGCTATGGCGGGTGAGCTGGAGCTGGCGACTACCCGTTTGGAAATAGAAGGCTGATTGGCTTGCACATTCGACGATGAAGAATGCACATCGGCATTCGATGTCTGGCTACTGCTATAAAAAATTAGATTTGTTTCCTAAAACGCAAAATTCAGAAAAATATAAACTTAAAAAAATCTTTTAAAATTTTCAAAAAAAAAATCAGCGAAATTAGACAAAATCACATAAAATAACACATTTCGAAATTTTACAATTAAAAAAAAGGAAATCCAACAACCAATTACAGTACCTAGAAACATCCGAGCAATTGACGCCCGACAATGACGGCATTCCATTTGCCGTCAATTCGAAAATGGCGGCGGCCGCCGCCGCCCGCTTCATGTCCATCGTGGCCGTAGCATTGTTATTGTTATTGGCGTCGTTGAACCCGTTTATCATACAAAAGTCGCCAAAATTGTAGGCAGCGGTGGCAGCGTTGGGAATGTTGGCGGCGGCGGCGTAGCCACCGTAACACGCCTGCTCTGGGAAATAATTTCCCAGGACTGACGGATTACTGGCACTGGCGCCAAGGTTTGGAAATGTTAGGCCTGACAAACCGGCCGTGACATTCGTGCCGCCGTAGTTCGCGCCAACTTGTTGTTGATCCGGTGTATAAGAATTCGATGGGCACAGGTTATCCTGTAATTAGTTGAGAGTTAATTATCCGTCAAACCTTAATTTAAGCCATTAGCCAAGGAACGGGGAATTTCATACCAATGGAAATTTTTTGTTCAGAAATTATTTGCTTTCCCGTGTCAAAAAATAATTTTAGCAATTTTACTCCACGGATTTTTTGTTGAATTGCCGCCATGAAAAAATTATTTAAAATTAATAAAGATAATTTTCAATAACTTTTGAAAAAGATAAACCCAATTGCAATCCTACAAAATACTCATTCGTGCATTCCAAATTTAAACCTACTGTTAACATTTCTTTAATTTAAAAAATCGTTAAGGCAATTATGGTATGATACGATAAAAAAGCATGAAAATTATATATAAAAAATGCGTAAAAATTAGTGCCTGCCGATTATTAATCTTGCCGTTGCTCCGGTTGAAATTTTTGAGCATCAAAAGTCTTTGCTGCTCCATCCAATCAAACGAGGAAGTGCACGGAAAAAAGGAAGAATACGAATTCATTTGAGGGATTATCGACGACGCGAACAGATCGAAATTCGAACAATTTGCGTTGTCCGTCAGGTTTTGCGCCGCCGATTTCATATCTGAAATATTTATTTTTAAAACAACAACAGTATTCTTCAAATAATAGTAGAAGCGTTCTATTGGAGGTACGACATTTGCGACGCAATATTAAACGATTTATGATTTAATTTTGAGACATTTTACTACATTCGCAATTGTTTTAAAAGCATTTCAAAATTTTTTGACATTTCTCCACATATGTCGGCTCCGCAAATGTCCACGGCGCAAATATCGGTGCGCCGCTGTTCTTTCTATAAAGTCTTCGAGCAATGTTTGAAAAAAAATCATTCATTTAAAGGTTACTTGAAAAATTCAGATTTTTGTTGACTGGTAAAGTCCTTACAAATACAGCATCCACTGCAAAAATTACTGTTTCATAAACGAAGCAACAAATTTTTAACCATTCCTTCAAATTTTAAACCTCCTGAAAATTAAACTATTCTAAAAAAAATTTTTTTCCTATGATTGGATACCTGGTGAGTTGAGGAGCGAATTTTCGTAGCAGGCTGGATAGTACGTAGGATTCATCGCGTTAATGTCATTGACGGGATACCGTGACGTTGAATCGACAAAGGACCGCGCACCGTATCCGCCGCTTTCACTGCCGTTCGCGGTTACACCACCGCAGTTACTGTTTTCGAGTTTACTTTGAGCGCCGTTGCCGTTAGTGTCCGCAATTGTTGCGAATGCGCCTATATTGTTATTATTGTTGCTGTTGTTGTCCAACCTCATTCGACGTACTCAACTCTTTTTTCACGCACACAGAAAAATTGCTTTCGTTTAGTTGGAAAGAAATTCCTGTAAATCATTATTCGCTTACTTTTATTACAATCCATAAAATTAATAAATGTTTCATGTAATCAGTTCATTAAAACCAAACACGTAGGTAAAATTAAGAGCAATTAAAGCCGCCGTAAAATTTAGTGCGTCTATAAATTTCGAAACGACACGTTGATGTGTAAGAAACAAAGTGAAATTTTTAAGGCCCAATTAATTAATTAGGGCACACTCTAAAATTTACAGCCGAAATAAAATTTTGAAAAAAAGAAAGAAAAATTAACCCCACTTTACGGCTGAATGCAATTGGCAGAAATAAATCCGATAAAGATTAAAATTGTTTTATTTACTCATACGCTACAGTTCTCTCTTTCTCTCCCTCTCCTTATACGGTAATAATATTGCATGGAAAGTGACGATGATTGGTGCAAATGACATAAATGTCTACGAAAATACAATGAGAACAACAAAAATGGCAGAAAATAAGCGAGACACAAATGAAAAAAGATAAGAAAGGAAAGAGCACTTTGCATGGTACGGCCAGAAAGTGGGAGAAAAAAGAAAGCAAATTGTACTGTGCGGAAAAGACGATAAACAAAAAAATATTGCAAATTAAAGAAAGTGAAAACTTTTACATTTTCTTTCGTTAGTTTTTGAGTTTTTTAATGCCTCTGCAAAAAAAATCATGCCCAATATTTCTGTACACGCCCCCCCCCGCCTCTGAGTCTATTAGGGCCATAATAAATTGTACCAAGTGAATTGAGAACAAGACACGTTTGAAACTCGAATCCAAGGACAAAACAAAAATTTCACTCGCGTAAATCAATTTTCATTCAAGTTAAATTAGCAAACACGCAAATATGAATAATTCGAGCATGGATTTTAAAGACAAAGTTCATTGACTGAATTCAGCAGTAAACTGGCTACCTTTTTCTGATTATCGCTTCCACATTACTTTATCAGTTTCGATTACCCTCACTTTTATTTTGCCCGACAAAAAGGGAAAAACCAGGAGCCAATTTTATTCAAAAAAAGCAATCGAGAGTTGATTGATAAGCGAAGTTTTTCTTTTATTATTTTGTTTGTCCAAAAATGATAACATTTGCGGCCTACCTATATAAAGAAAAGATAGACATTACACACAAATATTTTTCATTTTTCCCCTTCTTTATCAAGAGCCCAAGATGAATGAAAATTTGCCGACATTTTCGTGGCAAATTTCTCAAACCAATTGGCTCATAGAAATAGAATTGTTATAGGTTCCCAAATTAGGCATATTGAAAATTGTGTGAGAAATGTGTTAAAAATGCTGATTTCCTATTACATTGACTAGAAATGAATTTTACACATCAACAAAACCAAATCCGCATTTTGATTTTTTTTTTTGAAAATAAGGTCTTAAACCAGTCAAATTTCAAAATAGTTCCAGAAATATATGTAAACCATCCAGAAAAGGTCAAAGAGCTCCCAAAAATTTAATTCAATAAATTTTTTATTCCTACAAATTTGATAATTTTTTGATAAGCGTGAGTTATTCGACTTATTTACTCTCCCACTTTTGGGTTCCGCGGTGTCCAATCTTTTGAAGTGCACTTTTCCATCATTTTTTTCATCTTCCGTCTCGACAATTCTCCTTCTCCTTAACACATTAGCTTATCAATACATTAAACTAAACAAACACCCACCCCCCCCCCNCCCTTAAGTGGATTAAATAGGTCAATTCCGTGCACAATTTCGGCGCATCCTTTGTTAGATAAGAAGTTCTAGTGCGTGAAAAAATACTACGGTCTATTTATCGTAGAAAAAATAAAAAAATAAGTTGGCATTCCGTGGGAAAAATCAAAGAATGTTTTCGTAGTCAAATTTTTTTTCTAACATCGCCCATCAATGTATGCCTATTTAGCAGAATCAACGTCTCACGGCAAATTTCTGGCATTTTTTATTTTATTTTTGTATTTCTTCAACATTTTGACGAACACACACAGATAATTTTGCATCAATATTGGCGTGCTTTCATTTTCTCAGCTGCCCAACAAATGAAGTTATGGCGAAAAAATCGCCTCAGTGATCAAAACAATTTTTAATTTAGGCGGGAAATTTAATAAATTCACCTCAAAAAATTTAAGCGCGCCATTTTACGCTTTTTTGCAATAATAAACATATCAAAAGGCTGCCTTTTTGATTAAATTTGAACGTGTGCTGCGAAGAGAAATTTTGTAGAATGTTTTAGCATTTTATTAACATGTAAACTTCACCCCAAAATTCAGTTTTTTAATTGAACATTTACCGTATTTAGCTTTTTATCCCCAAAAAAAATATGTGTGTACAGTATCCAAAATTTTGAATGGTATGGGAAAAAATGAAAAATAGTGGGCACCAAAAATGCGCAAAGCAAAACAGAAATCAACGGCCTTTTCTCCTTGCCTAAAGGCCTTTCACAGGCCAATAAAAAACCGCCGAACGTGCTTTTACAGCCTTTTGGCCTGAAATTTTTTTTGTGTAAAAATGTCTGTTTTCAAAGTTGAGCAAAATGTGTTCGTCTTCTAAAATCAGTGGAATGAAGATTTATTTAGTCAAAAAATGCAGTTTTCAAACTAATATTTTCGTCCGAACAAAGTTATCGTAGTATGTATATTGACCAAATTGAAATTGATCTCATTCTAGGGGGATACTGTAGCCGTTGAAATTTTAAACACGATTACAAAAATAATCCAGAAAATGATTTTTTGTCGGCAAAGTGCCAAACTTTTATTGGTTTCCACACATTTCGAATGAATTTCACTCTTTTGAAAAACAAAGGCTATTTTATTGTTTTCCTTTCAAAGTTTCAAATTTTTCTCGCCTTTTTTCGATACATAAACAAAAGAAAAACAACAATAAAAAATATTTTTGTGATGAGAAAAAATAATAAATTGGATAAATGACCAACATCTCGATTTCCCCTTTAAACTCACCGCCGCCAACGTTCATATAGCCACAAAAATCAAAACCGCGACACCACACACAAAGATTGTTGTTGTTGTGCAGGTCGAGAAGCGCAATCCACCCCCCCCCCCAAACAAATGCAAAATGAATTCTTTTAGCGAATAGGAACGTCGGTGGTGGCATTGTGTCACATTTTTGGCGCGGTGTTTTCCTTTCTCACCGTTCTCACTTTTCTTTCCCGACTGTGCTTTATCAAATGTTTTTTTTATTTATAAAAATGGTGAAATCACATAACCGATGAAAGAAAGGGGGGATTAACCTAGTAATCCATTTGGCAACCTTCTCAATCTTACGGTATTATCGTACACGTACTTTTCCCTTCTGCTCGCTATATAAATTGCACAAATTCTGCTAATTCGGGAATAAATTGTGTGGAAAATTGCGGCATGATTTTTCAAAATAAATTTGAAGTTTTCTTTTTTAAATCCGATCCGAAAATTCTCGTTCCAATTTCAAAAATAAAAAAGTTTTTGCAGTATACTAGTAGAGCTTATTATATTATAAGTTTATATTATTATTCTTTCTTTAGAATTATTTTTACATACAATTCTTAGAATTATTCACATGTATAATAATAATAATAGTAATTCAATACCATTCAGTCGTTGCCGGAACTGGAGACGGTCACAGTCGATGGGACAGCGGTGGAAATTAGCTGCGCGTCCTCCGTGCACTTCAAATTTTGAATCATGAGAAATGAGCGCTAAATTGGAAAAAATAATTGAACACAAAATTTTAAATAATCCAATTTCAAAAGTAAAATCACATACACAAAATTCATTTACATTCATTAAAAGTGGATCTTGACTTTTTGTAAGAATGTTGAAAATTGGATATTTTATTATGTACATAAAATAATTTTTAAAATCCTTGTAAAACCAACTTCAATAAATTTAGATTCAATTGCGGATTAAGTCACTGATTAAAAATAATAATAAAATTCACCTCTACCGTACCATACCGGATATTGATTTTTTACCGTACCATACCGGATATTGAAAAAAGAAGAAAAAAATATTTTCATGTAAAAATATTTTTGTACCCAAAAAAAATAAAAATAAATAATTTTTCTTGTGAATTTTTTTCTGAAATCGGCAAATACTGCTATGTGGTCCTAGTAAAAAACGTAATTAAAAACGGGAAAATTGGCGAATGTGTGATCATGACATTTTTACACATATCATATGTGAAAATATCAAAAAATTTTTTTCTTCAAATCACTTAAAAATCTATTTCAATCGATTTGTAAGGATTTAAAACGGTTTAAAAAATTAATTTTTTTAAAGCGCACTACCTTGGTCCCCCCCTTGTGGTTTCCTGACATTTGCAGAGAGGAAAATCAACATATTTTGCGTTTCCGAAATGAATTTGATATCTGAAATCTGTGCATCATCAGCATTCGAATGACATATGTGCAAAACGGTTGTGGTCCCATATTTGCCAGTTTTTTTTATCGCAGGAAGCTAAGCTAATCAAGACAATTTTTTCACTACGTTGAATCTGCCTAACAGTTAAACAGTGCCAAGATTTGACGCACAATCACTAAAAATGCCAATTTTAGTAATTGTACGATATTTTTATTAAAAACCCTTCCTCAACTAAAACAAGTTTACCCGATCGCCAAATTCGAGTGTGATTTGTTGGACAATCATCGGTTTCGTCGAATTATGCGACTTTTCCGTTTCATTTTGGTTAAGCGTTGACATTAGCGTATAGATACGACTGTCCTCGCTCACCGAATATGAGAGAACGGAGCGCTCGGCCTGTTCGGCGCTCTCGTTGTTGTCGTTTACCTCGAACACGATCGAACCGAAGTTGCGAGATGTAGACATTCTTGGCGTTCGTTACAGTTGGGCGTTTTTTGAGAAGAATGTGAAGAACTCGCAACGCGTCAGAGGTTTGTCCCGGATCCGGCAATAACTCAAGGAAAAGGAATGAAATTTGCAAAAAGAAACTTTGAAAATAGACGGAGAAACGGATGCCAAAAGTATGCCAAACACACATTTTTGAACTTTTTTTGAAAAGCACTTTACATTTGAAAGATGAGTAGTGCTTCCTTCCACGTCTCGCCACGGCAATTAAAAAATGGAAGTATACTTTTTTTGTTCTACTGCTCTCTGTTTGTTATTGTATCTGCGGCATTTCTTTACTTTTCCCAGCACTGGAAAAAATTCCATCACCCAGCGTTTTGAAACTTTTCTTTACCAAAAAAGCAGTCATTTTTTCAGCCCTCTCCAAAACCCCCAAAACAACGAAATGATGTTCAAAAATTTTTCCGAATATCTAACTTCAAACGGGTCAATTATTTTTAATTTTATTTGCAGACTCGAATAAAATATTCATTTTTCGATGCAACAAAACACAAAATTGTATTATGAATATTTTGATGAGATTTTTTACCGCGGTTTTTGGACTATGAATTCCAAACTGAAAATTTTCAATTCCGCAATCCGGATTGCTGAAAACACTTGTGGACGTCAATCTCGACGCTGTTGATGCTCCAGAATTTTTATTTGACCATTTAAAAACAATTTATGATGTTTTATAAATTTGATGTAGCAAATTCATAAAAACATTAGGATTGTGCGCAATATTATAATAATATTATAACGCATTTAGAGTATCGAGTGAGTATCGAGTTCAAATGTGCCGTTTTTAAGTGAAAACGAACTTTCGATTGGTGTATATAAAAAACTGCAAAAGGTAACGGGCGCTAACATATAATATTACCAAACGAGTTTTATACGTTTTATTTATTTTTTCCAGGTAAAAATATATAGTCCCCATAATATGTAAAGTTCTTCCTTTAAGTATCAAAAAGTAGCACCATTTTGTTTTCAATGACATTTCATGCAATTTTTGCAAGCGTTAAAATGCAAAGATACCAACAACAATATGTCAGCTATTATATATATGTGTTTGTTGTTTTATTACACGGCATACATATAAGAGCATGAAATTTGGACAAACGCTGCTCCCAGCTGCGTTCCCATTGGAATCTTCTCCGCCCATACCCGAACAAAAGCAGATAATATTTTTAGAGATGTAACATAAATAATTGTCTTCCTTTCAATGAAAGGCTTTTCAAATTTTAAATCTCAAATGTTTCATTGTTTTAGATTTATTTCACTTTTTGCACTTTAAACAAATTTCAGAATTCTGCGCATTAGCTGCTTGATTTACGAGATATCAATGCAATTTGTTAATTCCACATCGACATGTAATCGGATTCGATATAATGTTTTTTGGATTTCGATACGACATGGAAATTGTTTAATAAAATTTTTGGTCTCAATAATGATCGTCATATCAACGGAATTGCGGTTCACGAAAGCTCAACTAAAATTTCCCAACGATGTCCATAAGACTACAGCTCAATCTTTTTTGGCCGGTACAAAATTCAGCGATTTAATAAATGCCAATGTGAACATAGTCGTCGATCCGCTGCGTGTGATTTTCGAGGACTTTGAGGAAAATATTCCGCCGAAAGATGGAACTCACAACGTTTCACGTCACGACAAACATTATCAGCAGTACAGTAAGCGTGACGTCAGTTGCGTTATGACGATCCACCGTAATCATTGCGCTGCACCAAAAATTAAAAACCGGGAACAAATTGCGTGGGATACGCGAATTTGCTTTCGATGGAAGTGCTCTAGTTCAGCTTCAGAACTTTCGAATTCCTCACCTTCATCCACACGTAACGAATCATAACCTTGCACTTACCATACCAACAAATCATGTGGTTTTTAGCCGCGAACGCCTATCATGATTTCCCGTTTGCGATGAGAGTTGAAAATTGTTGGACTGGAAGTATTCGAAATCCCATATTCATAATTGGCAAAACCGGGTAATTCCGATCATTTTGAGGTGGAACGAATAAATGAATTGTTGGGGGTACTTGTTACTTTGCAGGTGCACCAACGAACAAACCATGGTCTCGTCGCCGCGCTACAACGTACCGCTAACCGACGCAACGGCAGTCGGTTGGCTTTCTGTTCGACTAGCCGGCATCAACCACATTCGCCTCGCATGCGCGGTTCGACTTTGCGATATTTGCGACAAACGTTGTGCGCTTCTTACTGTATGTTCGACTATACACAACTAATACAATGGTATTGACAGCATGTGTATATATTATTTATAGCCTCCAAAGTGTCGCGACCATCACAATGACAACAACACATTCAGGGAAGGCTCGATTTGGCGTAAGCCGGAACTTCTCGAATCAATTTGCAATCCATCGACGTTAGTGCCACAGTTAGTGAATGCCGCCTCCAAAAATGTTATATTTAAATTTTGGCTAATTTTTCATATCTTTTTTGTAGTGGGTTTTCGGCGTATTTTTGCTCCAATAAGCAAATTTTTCTGCAATTATAATTTTTAAATTAATTGCGGAGATGGAAAGACAAATTTACCCCTTTGAAAAAAGGTCGTATCTAAACATCACAATATTTTATAACAACAATAAATTATTACATGCAATAAATAAATAAATATTACAAAAAACAACCCGAAAATTATTTAAAGGGCATATAGACGATCAAAAAATTGTTCAGCCTTCATCTAAATGTTATCTTATAAAAATTTGTGATGATCCAAAAACAGTTATAGGATAAATTTAAGCCCTCCTCCCCCACCCAATTAGATGGGCAAACAAAACAGCATTTTATTTTATTAGAATATTAGCATCGCTATAAAAAATGTCCTCAAAAAATCAATTTTTGGAATAGTAATTACTCTTTCAGACGAAAAGAATCACACAAAACAATAAATATCAGATGTGTCCATTAAAAGAATTTTTGCGCAATAAAAAAAGATAAATTCACGTAGCTAACAATTTGAGTCACAAGAAATTGCGACTCGACCTTCTAGAACTTTTTTTGAAATTTTTATTCGCAATAAAAATTCGGCTTTTTGAGTCCTTTGGTACCGAATTTTTTGTGTGCTTTTTAAATTAAAATTTTATATTTTACTAATTCTGAAATAATTCTAAAAAAAAAAATTAAAATTTCACCTTTTGAGATATTGTAAAAATTATTTTATTTCAGGTTGAAAATTTGAAAAAAAAACGTTCGGTAGTCGTTTAGAAGTCAGGCCACAAGATTGCTTGAGACGTCTCAGAAAAAATCCCCCAGTGGCAAAGAAAAATAATTTCAAAATAGGGCATACACCTTGGAAATATTATCCTAGAAAGCGAAAATAACAATTTTCCAGCGCTTTAGATTAAGAAAAATCTGATAGAAACTACAAAAAACCCGGCTTCAAACAATTGAATTTTTCTATATATTCGATATTCGAAAATAAATTCTTATTTTTAAATATTTAAAAAATATAAAAAAATTAGCAATTGTTTAAAACCCGAAAAATTAAGTAACATTTCATAAATAGGTTTCGCGAAAAGGTAACAGAAAAATACCACAATAAAATGTGGTTTTCCAACTATTCTACGTAATATTCAATAATATAATAAGCAAATAAGCTGAAAGCCGTCACAAAAACCCTAACAAAAAAGTGAACCTTCAAAAGTTTCCTGGCTAGAAAATTATATCGAACCTTTTTCGTTCCTTCTTTTACTTTCCACCAGCGGCGGCCTTCGGCTTCTCAGCGGACTTTTTCGCGGGCGGAGCCGACTCCTGTGCCTTTTTCACTGTCCTCTCGGTGACGGGCGGCGCTTGCGTCGTAGTCGTTGGTGGCGGCACCGCTTTTGTAGCGGTCGGCGGCGGCGGAGGAGCAGTAGTGGTGGTGGCCTGCTGTGTTGGTGGCGCTGGAGTTGGCTTCAGGACGCCCTTCTTCGACGTTTTGCTCTAAAAATCAGCAATAATTTCACCAACAATCGAAAATAATTTAAAGGAAAAATTTTCAAACTTTCTATATAGTGCTCAAAGAATTTATTTTGAAAATTTCAATAAACGAAAGATTTCAATACCTTTTTGGAAAGCGCCGGAGAGCGTTTGCTTTTGATTTGACGCTCCTGATATTTGACGTTGGGACGATTGTGAGGGTGAACAACCTTGAAAATGCGAACTAGCCAATTTTCGGTGGTATACGCCTCTTCCAAGTACTCCAATTTCACGTCTTTGCGACCAATCACGTAGCCACGAGTTCGATCAAAACCGCCAGGCTGGTTATAACCCAACTGAAAGCAATCAAAGATGAATATATTTCTAGCTTATTTTTAATGAAATATGTACCCTCAGTTCGCCAAAACGATAGTATGACATTTTGTACATGATTGAATTAAGCATTGTTTCGGAAGCCTGTGCTCCGACGCTATACTCTCCTGACTCGGTGAAATAATCCGCTTCCTAAAATTAAAAGTACAATCATCCAGGTCAAAAAAAAGTGAAAATATTAACCGAAAAAAAAGTATTCTAAAAAAAGTTTCAATCAAATGTAGATTAGTCATTAAAGCATACCCGAATTATATGCGGGTGTTCGCCCTCGGCGATTCGAACCATCCACAAAAATTTATTAATGTCGTCGCCCGAATATCCAATTACACCACCGAAAATCACCAGCACATAATCCACGTCCAATTCGCGCATAATTTCATAAGCAAATGTCTCGTTGCTGGACATTGCCATGCCCACCTAAATTTCCAAACGCAATATTGATTTTTCCGCTTGAATTTACAATACGTTTTTGCTCGAAATCAGTAAAAGACCAACCAACGCGATGTGAGAGTTGTTCCACGTGTTATTATCCACAAGGGTTGTCCGATTCGCCATACCCGCAATCTGGTAGCCGTAATCCCACCATGACATTACTCGAGCATTGTCCACGGTATTTTCGCGAAGCCAATGGTACGCCTCGCGGAAATCGTCCATTATCACACGACCACTAAATTGCAAAACAACTAAATAATCTTCAAAATTGCATTAATTTTTCTTTAAGTTTGAAGAACAAAATAAGAATTCTTTGACAAGAAGAAAAAGCACAAATAAGTCTCGTAAGCAAAGCAAAATTATTAACAATTTTCTAATTAATCCAAATCTTAAATTTTCGTTTAAAACTGCAAAAAACAACAACTCACCCGTCAGACGTGTGGCTTTGGAGCACAACGCTGGGATGAGAGTAGGCGTTGCTCGTCACGTATGTGCAATGTGCCACGTACATCAAAAGCACAAACAGCAACGCGACCAGCACAATGGAGCGGGTGTTCATGCCGATGGGATCGGCAGACTCACCGGCGTTAGCCGGCGAAAGCACGGCCGCCGGACCGCTGAACGATTGTCCACCGTGCGATTTTTGGGGTTGTTGAGGCTTATTTTTGCCCGCTTTGTCGTAAAGTCGACGATCTAAAACAAAAAATTTTCATAAGTTAACGTCCTACTCTCACATAATATATTACTCTCCAACATTTCATATATTGCATATATTAAAAAGTTACCTTCGTAGTCCAAATTTTCAACTAATTTCTCCGCGGCTCCGCGGAAAGTTTCTTTTAAAATCTCATTTTCTAATACAATTTTCAAGTTTTCGGTGTTATTTTGATTGTCATCATCTTCCTCTGTTTCTTCGTCCAATATTTCGTTATTTTCATTTTTTTCGCCCACACTATTTTCTTCGGCCAGAAAATTCTCGAGGAATTCATTTTCCAATCTCTCCAGATCTTTCAAATTATCAATTTTCCTATTTTCTCTTAACGCAAAAAGTTTCAGTTCTCTCAAGTAGCGGCTAAATTCGACCGTTGCTTCTGGAAGTTTCAGTGCTTTAAAATTTACCAACGCTTCAAATACTTTGAAGGTATACGCTTCAAAAAATATATTTAAAAATAAAATTTACCCGCAGATTCCTTAGACTCCTTCAAATCGCCATTTCGGCCCTTCGGATCACTCTCTTCGATCATGTACTTTTCGAAGACGCTAGAGAACGCAATTCCCGCTAAGATACAAACCACCGGAGTCAGCGTCAACATCAGACGCACCATAACACCGGCAAAATAAACGGCCGTAACCGCGTAGAGGATAACTGAAATTAAAAAATTTTTCAGTTCAAATTCAAAATAAAAAAAAAAATTTTACCAAAAACACGCTCGTTGTTGACGCTTTTCACACAGAACCAGAGTCCCGCGGGGAACACAGCGGCCGTGATGTGCAAGTCGAAGAAGAAGGACACCCACGTAGTCGGCTGATGTTCCGACACACTTGCGATAATTGGAATGTGGATTTTTGCATAGCCGGTATCCCACAACGAATAGAAGCGACCCGACCATGGCGCAATGTATCCTGTAAATGGAAAATGACCATGAAAAATGTTTTGTATTTTTCCAAAATATAAAAAAACCTGCAAAATACATTAACAAAATTTATTTCCAAATAATTTAAAAATGAACACCAATCAAAAGCGTAAAACATAAAAAATTTACCGGCATAAGTGAGAAGCATAACCACAAGAACGCCGGAGATGAGAGCGAACGTCAAAGTGCCGATAAACAACGCAATGGACTGCTTTTTGCTCAATCGATTTTGCAAAAATTTCACAGCGCCAATCAACTGCAAGAGCCCGAACACGCCGAACGCGGCCATATGCTCTGAGGTTTTGACGGGCTGAAAGCCGACAAAAGGCACCTGCATGGCCATCAGTTGGCCCAACGCGTAGAAGGTCGTGTAGGCGACGTAGATCTTGCTGGAGTAGTTGCCGCTGATGAGGAGAACGAGAACGTGAAGCGGGATGAGGTTGATGATGAAGACGTAGCCGCCCCACGCCGACACCATGTAGAAGTAGGAGATGGCCGTCAGCACCGACCAGAACATAGAGCCCGTCTTCACCGAACGCACCCATAAATAGTAGGTAAACTGAAAATGTCGTTGAAAAAAATCAATTGACTAATCTAATTGACAATTATTAAAAATTTCAAATTAAATTTTTATTGAAAATGAATTAAAAAATATTGCCGAAAGCATTAAATTGAAAATTTTTTTAAATCTTATTAAAAACTAATTTTTTAACAAAAATCATGGTAAAATTTTTGAACATATTTTTTAATCAAAATTATTTGCATTTCTCTTGCAAAATTTTCCTAATTAAAAACCGTGCAAATTGAAACAAATGCAGAAACTAATTGACCACGTGTTTTTTCTGCAACTACCATATCTCTCGTATACCGTACCCGAGATACGATAGCTTAAAAATTTAAAAGCCATTTCCCAAATTAAAAAAATCAGCCTTTTCTCCAGCTCAACGTACCTGAAGAGCAAAAATCGCAATTCCCTCATTATCATACGATCCGGCCACTGAACGGCTAGTGTAGCCGGGCGAGATCGCTATGAAGCAAGCGGCGAAAAGTCCCGCTCCGGCGGACCATAACTCCTTCGTCAGCAAATACGTGGCAATTGCGGTGAGACCGCTGAAAATGGGCGCCAAAAAGACGCAAACGTCTCGAATGTGCACAACAATGTTCAGGCAAGACAGCGCGTAGTGAATGGCACCCGATGTGATCATCAAACCGGGATAAACCTAGATGTTATTATTTTTACTGAAATAAAACATTGTCCATAAATGTTAATTAAAAGCTTTGAAATAAAGCAAACTTTCAAATATTAAAAAATTACCGTTCCACCGACGATTCGTCCGAGGGGATACCACGCACGATCGTCGAACCAGTCAAGAAATTTATAGAAATTGTTCTCGACCATGTAATGGGTAGCGCGATAATTAAACCTAAACATAAGGAACAACAAGTAAGAAATTCCATAAATTGATTGAAAAAAAAGTTTATACCAAGGATCAAATTCGTGAATAATTGACTCGAATCGAACAATTGCGAACAAACGAGACGCAAACCCCACAAACCATGCCAATCCAAGTATGACGAAAGTTAACAAGCTGGTATAACCTAGTGTGTTTTCGAAGAGTTGTTTCTTCTCTTTGCCGGTTTGTTCGGCCATGGCGGACATACTATTGTATAACTATAGGTTCAATAGTATCCTATATATTCCAATTATTCTGAAATAAAAAATATTAAACTTCAAAGCTTGCAGTCAGTCATTAATCCATGTTATTTGGAGTTTTACGTTAATCCATGTTATTTGGAGTTTACTAAATGTGTTACTTTACTAAACATTCTACAGAAATTTCTATAGAAATTTCTATCCTGTAGAAAAATATTTTTTACTTTTTCAACACCCATTAAAACCCGAAGAAAAGGTAGAAAAATTGAAGGGGCCGTTAATGCAACGCCACATAACTTTCGTTTATTCACAGGAATTTTACGTTTATCAGGGAATTCGTCTTGGGAGAAAATTCATTGCAATATGAAACGGAACGCAGAATTTTTAGAAACTTCAAGTTCTACCATCTCCAAAACGTGCCAACGCATTGGAGATTGAACTTGAAATCATTTAAAATGTCAGACATATTATACATACAACTACAATAAACCCAATAGTAAAATTATACGTAAGAAATAATGCACCGAAAGTCCCGATAACAAAAAAATAAATAAAAGAAAATTGATATATGTATAATATAATATTAGGTCTACAATACTTCATAGATTTTAAACTTCGACTTAGAATCGAAAGCACCCGAATTGTTCGAACTTGAACTGAATTGGTCGTTTCAATACCGGTGTTTATAAAAACAACAAAAGAAAGAAAGGAAGAAGAATACGGTAACTGAAGAGAATCACAGACATGGAGAATTTAATTATGATGGTGATATTTTTTAAATTTTGCATTTTTCAAGTTTTTAAAATCAAACCAAACTTTTAAAAGTTTGGTTTTCAAAGAAAATAATTCATAGTTTTTATCATTCTCAATTCAATTGTATAAATTAAAGGTTTACGTGACATTCTCCGTAAGAGATAACAGAAAAATTAATGCGTATATGTATTGGACTTCAATTCGTACAATTTCAAAAACAGTAAAATAAGAAATTTTTGAAGCTTTTGGCACTTTTAATCATTTTAGTGTTTGTCATTAGAATATTTTTGGAAAAAGCAACCACGTAAACAAGAGCGTTTGTGTGGGAAAAATCCATTACTTTTGCATTTTGCTAGTTTTACCGTTGACACCACTTTCTCGACGTACATATTACGTTCAAAACGTCTGAAAAAAGGCGTAATTTCATTCTAGAGTAAAACAGCCGTTACATTATAATTAAATGCGCTTCATTGATTTTGAAATTTTGTTGATAAAATGTCAAATTTCGTATCATTTTGTTGGAAATAAAATTCGATTTTAAACTTTGGCCTTCGTGAACACTTTATAATTGTCGTTTAAAAACGTCTAATTTTCACCTTTTGCTTTTTTCACAACTTTCCGTAGATAACATTTTTTTGTTATACATATTTATTATACATATTTATTATACATATATATGTATATATTTATGCATATTTTATATATTTTTTATTTCTAAGATGATAAAAATTCAAAATTTTTTTTTTGTAAATGAGATTAAATAAAAACTTTTATAATAAAGTATGTGTTTTTTCGAGGTGCTTTAACTCCGAGTTATAAGAGTCGAAATCTAACTTCGAAATTATTGAAATATTTGAGTTCGGGTTCAAAATAAATAAGAATGGAAGTTTCTAACTTTAAAAATCGATTGATTTCTTAATACTTGAATATATCGAGTCCTTTGCTCTATCTGCATACGTATTGTATTGATCTTTTTTTATAATCAGAAAAGTCAAAAGAAATCGAAAGGACAAGGCCGAAAACACTGCTGAAGAATCAAACCCTTAATCACTTTAACGAATTAAAAAAAAATTTTAGGAAGAATTTTGGTCATATTTAATTTTTGATGTTATTTTTATTATTTCTGTACTAATAAATATTATAAGTAATAATATCTGTACTAATAAAAATGTGAGAAATTCAAAGAAAAAATACTCTATAGCATAAATATGCAAATTTACTACATATGTATATTGTTGTTATAAATTTATATTATTTCTTTCGAAAATTTGTAGTGCGATTTCTTTGGTTTTTTGGTTTGCGATTTTCACAAGTGAAATTTATTTGCGTTTCAATTATTGCGTTTATTATTAACTATCCATTAACTATCCATTTATTGCGTTGTATGTATGCATGTATATGTATGTGAATATGTATGCATGCATGTATGTATTACTAAAAATTATTATGAAGTGTTCGATTTGAATTTTTGTTTTTATTTTGCGTTAAATAATCCAATTTTTTGTTTTGTTTTCTGAACAAGTCACTTTCGCTCATTTCGCTCTTATCATTCATTCATCATAACTCAATTGTTGGTTTTTGCAAAAATTCTCTTCGATTATTATCATTCCGAAATTCACGTTACATTGACATTATCCTTCGATATTTTGACGATGATTTCGCTAAACTTGAAACTGTATGACTACTGTATGACTACAGGATTACAGTATTACATTATGTTTTCATAATAGAACATTTTCAATAATCTGGAGATCGCAAAGTATTTGAAAACCCTTTCTTTGGTAATTTTTGAAAAAGGTGGATATTTTTCATTAAATTTTTTGAATGTTTAGTCTTTGGTTTTGAATCAAGTAGGGTTTTCTCTGAAATCGAAATGAATTTATCAACATTGCTCAATTTTTACCCGCATTCGTATGTTATCGGGGAAATTTTATTAAATAAGCAATAATAAGTTTTGAAGATCTGAGAACACTCTTTTTCGACGATTCCTTTCTTTCCCATAATTATTTTTGCGTATAAATGCCGTACGAAGAGCGGAAATTTGTTAAAATTGCTCTGAATTTCAGAGCCAATTTCAGAGAAAATTAATCCTCTCATTGCGTTTATACCAACAGACACAATCAAAGATTGGAAGTAAAAAAAAGATTTTTTGTCAAATCTATTTTCGGACTTCACGAGTGCGTATGAGGGATATTTGCACACTTATAAACATACACATGCACATACAAACACACACACACACATACACATACATATATGCATGTTTCAGTAGTGCGTTACGTTGCATTTTTCACTCCATTTGATAAAAAGCGAAAAATCTGACGCTAATTTCCTGACATTTTTATTGTAAAAAAGTCTTTCTTTCATCGTATGTCTTTCGCTCTATGCATCTGTCTGTCTGCATGTCTATCTTTATTGGTGTGTGTGTTTTAGGTTTGTACACATATCTGTATGCTCTTTCTGTATGTTCGTCTGACGCCTAGCCTCATGTGTCACTGTGTTTTGTTTTTTTTTTCGTATGCAATCCCAGCTTTGCAATTTTTTGAAAATATCTGCGCATTCCTCCTATTGAACACGACAGCTAAATTATAATCTTTTTTACGTTTCACAATTTGCCAGGCACAGCTGTTACGGTTCCACGGTTGACGTTTTTGTGTATGTATGTGTGTGTATGTGTGTGCGTGTGTGTATGTGTGTGTATGTGCTTGGCTCTTACTTCAACACATCACACCATACTTTTTGTATTTATGTATATATTTTTTATACACATCTAGGTGATGTGTATGCTTATTCGTTTGTAGCACTTATTCTCTGGTATAATGAGCGGTAAAGGAATGGATCGACCACTTTTTTGTTCTTGACAGCCGACCGTACTAGATACACAACACACAATACAAAATGCGTGTATGATTGTCTGACTATCTAGCTCTATGTCTGTCTACGTGAAGTTCTGTCTTAGCGAAATGTTGTGTTGCTTATATAATGTGTCTACGATGAAACATTTGTTTCGAAGCAAATATTTTTGCAACACACATCATACACATACACACATACACAACATACACATACACACATACACACATACACGATTACATACGTAAAAGACGCAAAGCGCCACACCGCAGCCGACGTAAAATAAGTTGGGAGATGAATTGAAAAAAAGACTCTCACCAACAAATTCACGCTAAAAAACATGAAACACATTGAAAATGCACACATACACACAATACATACATACATGCATACATATGAAAACGCTTTTCGCTTTCGTAAATTTTTTACGTCTTTGCCAATCTTTTTGCTTTTCTTTCTTTTGCGTTTTGCAAAAAGTTTGGCTAGCAAAAATTCTCTTTTTATTAATTTTTTGAAAATTTTTCCACATTTTTTCGTTTTTTACTACTTTTGTAGTAGACCTTCAACGTGTGATGTAAAGCGTTTTTTCGACTTTTTTTTGTTGCGTTCAGCGCGAAAGAATTAATAATGAGTTTTTGAAGCTTTTTCCACCCCGTCACATCCGCTTGTGAGCGGTGCTTTTACTTGAATCCGCAAATGAATCCAAATGAATCCGGGGGTTTCATCTCATGCTCAAGTGGAAACCCTTTTGCTTTGCGTGGAATTGGAAGATTTATTTTTTACTGGTAGAAACAAATGTCAGCAAAATAAAAAATATTCAAAATCCGCGCAAAATCAAAAGGAGAATTCCAGTTGCGATTTCATTTGTGGATTCAAGCCAAAGCACTGCTTGTGAGCATGGAATTTTTGCATCCGAAATATGCAATTAATTTATCATATAAATTAATGGAATTATCGTGCAAATTAATATCAGGGGTGTAAAATGTTCGAATTCAAATTTTTTTATTTTGATTTTTGGTATGGAATTTCAACCACAAATCCAAATCAATGTCAATAAACTTTACAGCAGCAAAAGCCAAACAATTATTATTGGAAGCAGACAAAGTTTGTTATTTATTAATTACAATTTTTACTTTACTATAAATTCGCTGTTGTTTACTTCTTATAAAACGTTTAGAGAGTAATTAATTTCCATTATCCAAAATAATATGTATTTATTTCATTTGAAGGGGGAGGGGACAATAAAATTGAAGCCTGACTTTTAACTTTATAAAAAAATTATTTGTCACTAACATATTATAATATTTTATTTCTATCCTATTTGTCGTATTTTTTTCTTTTTACATATTTTTTTGAATTTGAATTTCTTTCCGCAGCAACAAAAAGTGTGGGGAGAGCGGAGTGGGGGGCTTCTTTGTGTCACTGGAAACATTTTTTGCCAAAAATCACACTTAAAATTCTCTTCCCTTTATTTGCCTTTAATTTTTGAATATTTTTTTTGTTGTATTTTGAACGCGAATTTCCCCTATTTTTCTTACCTTTATGTGTGTGTGTGTGTGCGTGTTTGTATATATGTGTATTAACTTTCACGTATTTTCTTACAAACAGTTGTGTGTGTGAATGTATGTGTGTATGTGTGTGTGAGAGCGTGTGTGTGTGTGTGACACAAAAACGTCTGTCGAAGGTAGAAAAATCTTTCTTTGTCTTTATAACTCTTTCACTTTTGTGGACTTCGTTTAGAAAATTTGAAGAATTTTTAATATTGTTGTGATTTTTTAACATAAACTCTGTTTATTTTAATTGGCTATAACGCACTTTACTGCACATTTTACAGCACAGCCAAAATGTTACGAATTAGATAATGAAAGCGGCTTTTTTTGCTGCGCTTCGCAGCTGTGAGAGCGTAACGCGCAGCCTACAGCAGCAGCTACAACAACAACAGCAGCAATCACTCTCGCTCACTTTTTTTGCTTGATCTTTGCTTTGCTGTTGTTTTTGCTTTGTTTTTGCTGTTGTGAGTGACTTTTGTGCATCAAGATAAAGTTTTTCTTTCTTGCTGTACTTATTTGCATGAACTTTACCAAATGTTCAATATATGTATGTACAGACAATTAAATAGTTTGAATTTGCATTATAATGTGCATTATTAAATTGTATAAAAATTAAAAAATGTAAAATTCGTCGTCAGTTTTCCGCGGTTTGCAATACTATTTTTCAACAAATACGGTTTTCGCTACAGTAATGGAATTTGCAGGCTATATTTTTGGCCCTTGCTAAATTTTTTGTCAATCATAATTTTTGCTCATTGCGAATTCTCTCGCATATGTAATCAAAAAATAATAATCACAATAAATATGTACTGTCATCGTAGTCGTATCGAACGACATTGCGTCTGATATCAATTTCTTTTATCACATCAATTTCTGCCGAAATGATTCTTAGTTAATTTTTGTATTTTCAGAGATATTATCAACAACAAAAAAGAAAAGTTTCCTGCTGACGGCGATTTTCCATTAAAAATACCCGAGAAATTTGCACCTTTTTACTGTTTATTTTGTGTGTTTTTGTTGTTTTGCAGCAAAAGAACACGCATTAATTAGCCGTGAATCGATTTGGGAAAGGAATCACAGGTATACAGTCGATTTTCTACTGTACATACATACGTATACATACGTGTGCATGCGTATGCGTGGGTCTTTATGTACATATAAATGTATATGTATGTTATAATCGTTGACGAAAAATAAATCATTTTGTTTTAACGGTAATACATATACATATATATGTATGTATGTGTTGCGTGATGGTGTCACAACGAATTTTGTCTTGACTATTTGAATTGTACTTAATGTAATTAGGTCCTGACGCGATTGTCACTTGTCATTTATTGGATTTGTTAATACACATTGTAATTGGTACTCAACGCTTTATTCTTCCTAACCTAAGTTCAATACGCACAACAGTAGCACATATGTATGATTCCAAAACTTCTGCTATAAAATACCTATCTATATTCCTTGACGAATAGTAAACAAACCACGTTCAAGTTCGAATTTTTATGTGTGCATGCAAAAGACAGAGAACATTTTATTGTATATACATATTGCCAATAAATTGCAAAACAATAGATACGTCGCATACGTATGCATATTTTTTAAATATTTGTCGAAAAACAGAATAAAGAAAAGTTAACAACAAAAAAGAAACGTAAAAAAGAATTTGTCGTCGAAATGGTTTTGACACAGCTGTTTTCAAACTCTTCCTCTCTTGTCTCCTCGTCCTACAACGCTCGGCAGACAACAGATATAGTAGCAAAGTTTTTGACGTGGTTGTTTTTGTCGTTGTTGTTGTTCGTTGCTGTTCGTCGTTGTTGTTTTGCAGTGAGTAGTGGTGGTGGTGAGGTCACAACAACAATTTTGAAATTGTCTTCTTTTTTTGTTTTCGAATTGACGCGTCGATGATCGATAGATTTTGAGCAAATTCAACAAAAAAATTATTTTTCCAAAATTTTACTTATCGAATGAACAAAACCAAAAAAAATTTTGTGTGTAAAATCGATAATTCATTTCGTTTTCTGGTCATTGTTTCCATTATTTACAAAATCGAACAGAGCATGTACGTATAACATGTATTTATTTTCCACAAATACGTGTACGTGTATTTATTTTCTGGCAATAAAAAGGTGGAAAAAAGCTAGCGGGCTTGCTGTTATAGTTGATAATTTGGTATCTATAGTATTTGGTATCTAACAAAAAAGTAAATTTTTAATTTTGAAAATCGATAATCGAAAAGTTCAGAAAAGTTGAAAATGGCAAAAATCAAAAAATATAAAAAAATTCAAATTTTTATTTCTTTAAATTTAAATTCAATTTTTTTTAATTTTTAGATTTTTTTAAATTGAATTCATTTTTTATACTATAATGATTTAGAATATGTATCGACAGACGTGTGTATTCATAATGTCTTAAATAATCACTTTTGACTTCATTTTTTTCATACAGTATTCTAATTTTACATTTAGTTTTTCCGCGTCTGAACCCAATTTTTTGGTGGCATTCTCATCTCATTTTTTCGAATAATTTTCAGGCGAGAGGGATGTACATAATCGTGATGACCGAATAATCACGCCAGTTCGTCATCATTTCAGCTAGACGTGTACAGTGTGTGTTTGTGTGTTTCGTGTGCGTGGTACGGTAGGACGGGAGATGATCAGCGGCGAATTTGTTAGACAAATCAATCTATTATCTACTACTAATCGTACTGTATCGCATACGGTAGTTCAACGCTGATTCATACTAGAACTATAATTCGTCAAAAATTTCTATCGTACTTTTTGACGACAATATATTAATTAAGAGTAGAAATCATACTGTAAACGGGCTTCCTCTCAAAAACTATTATTACTGTATCTTCGTTTAACAAGAAAACAACCGTAATTCCTCTCGATTATTTTCATTATTATTACAATAACTCACTCTTTTTTCATATTTGCTATTTTTTTGGTTCGCTTATTTTTGTAAAAAGAAAGTGAAATTTTGCGATTAATTCAACGACATCGCATTTATTTTACTATCGTAGAAATACACATAGCTACCGTACTATAGAAGTTGAGCACAGTCTCAGGCGATTAGAAAAAGCTAGACAGAGTGAGAAAGCGCGTAGTTAGAAAGAAATCAAAAAAATCGATAGTCGAAAATGGTGCAAAATGGCGGAAACAGTAAGTCCGCCAGTACCGTAGCTGTGGGCTCTTCGTCTACAGTAGCGCCGCATAAGTTTGCTACTGGCGATGGTGGCGGCGGCGGCGGCAACACTAGTGCAGCTGTCGCAGCAAATGGTGGTGGAAAAAGCACCACAGCAGCAACAACAACAGCCGCCGACAGCAGCAACAAAAAGGAGAGCAACAGTAGTAATACAATAAGTGTAGACAACAGTTGTTCAGGTGGCGGTGATAACAGAAGCAGCGCTGCGGGCGACAGTAGTAAAAAGGAAGGAAGCAAAAAACTGTTGGCTTCTGTGGGTAACGCGAGTTCAAAACACTTAACTAGCAGCGGCGGCGAAGAAACTTCTGCGACAGCAACACCCGAGCAGTCTGACGAAGCAGCGACCGAGGTGACAGCTGCAACCAGCAAAAAGCAACAGAAAACGGGTACAACGCAAGAAGAGATTGACGGATTTGAGGATTTTATCAACGACGAAACCGACTCAATTCCCATTAATCCCAACGAAAGTGGAGACGAGTCTTCGGACCACTCAAATGACCCCGGGTACGTTTCATTTTTCTAAAAATATTGTAATTTATTAATTTATTTTATAATAAAATCTTATAGGTTACGAATTCTTGAATTCTACTATGTATAAAACCATATATGTATATTTGCAGAAAAATGTTTATTGGTGGACTGAGTTGGCAGACGTCGGCCGAAGGTCTTCGCGATTATTTCTGCAAGTTTGGCGATGTGAACGAGTGCATGGTCATGCGGGATCCGGCCACTAAGCGCGCCAGGTAACATAAAAAAACCATTTCAACCATAATGTGGTACACAAAACGCAGCATAATTGTGATTTTTTAAATATAGACTTTTCATTTTAAATTTAATTATAATAATTTATTTAAAATATTTTGACATTGTTATATTATTGTACAGTAGTCGTAGTACAACAACGTTTTTCAGGGGATTTGGTTTCATCACGTTTGCGGACCCGAACAGCGTCGAAAAAGTTTTGGCGGAAGAGACGCATTTGCTGGATGGAAAGAAGATCGACCCCAAAGTCGCCTTCCCCAAGCGAACGCAGCCGAAGATGGTCGTTAAGACGAAAAAGGTTGGCAAAAATATATTTTTGATTGATTTAAAACTATCGAAATTGTAGGTGTTCATTGGTGGATTGTCGTCCACGTCTACGCTCGAGGATATGAAGCACTACTTTCAGCAGTACGGTAAGATCGAGGACGCCATGCTCATGTTCGACAAGAACACACAACGCCACAGAGGTGAGAGACTGACATATTTATAGATTACTTTGAATTTTCTGCATTCCATTAAAACATTTACTATTAGCTTTTTTATGCAATAAACTTGTTTATTTACGCGTTGTTGTTATGGGTCATGATCTGTTTAATCGCGTGGTCGTGACGCTTAATCGTTTTTTTTGCAAAAATTTACCAATTATTCAAGGCTGTGACTTGAATTATGTGACTTGAATCTACGATGACTCAATTCATTCAAATCATGATTCAAATCAATAATTTCCCTATACATATACGGCTCATTCCCAAGTCAACGTTTTTGATTAAAAATTGATAAAAAATTGAAAATATATAAGCTTGGAATACTTTCATATACAAGTCACAGCCTTGTTTATTTTCTGATTCAATTGAATGAGCCGTTTGACTCAAAAATGACTCATCATAAACCTGCTTATATGTACATATATTGTAAATATCGTAACATAAAGCGGTTTGGGACAAAAACCCTGTCAGCCACGCCTTCTTAAACAACGTCTAAAATTTTTAATTTTTTGATAAAAAATAGTTGAATTTCAAAATTTAGGTTTTGGGTTTATTACATTTGACGACGATGATATTAGCGACAAAGTGTGTGAAATTCACTTCCACGAAATTAACGGGTAAATTTCACAAAATGTCAATAAAAATTGATTTGGAAAATGCGGGGTTTTCAGCAAAATGGTGGAGTGCAAAAAGGCGCAGCCGAAGGAGGTTATGCTCCCTGTCCAGATGAATAAAAATCGCGCGGCTGCGGCGCGAAATTTCTACGGAATTGCGCCAGAACAACTTCTCGGTAACTTTTCTTGTACAAATATGTATGTATAAAAAATAACAAATAATAATTTTATTTTTTATTATTCTACATAGTTCTCTATTGTCGTTTTACTTTTTCTAGAGATTAGCGTATTTTATTGAATAATTTCTAAAAATTTTGTGTACTTTAGCCTACGCATCATATATGCCAAATGTGCCGAGAATAGGGCCCTACAGCAGTCCTGGCGTACTTTATCCGACAACATGTAAGTAGTACAAAAATGGGCATCATGGATATGTATAATCTTTTAAACCAACGAATAAATATGTACTTTTCAGTGTTCAACGGATTTCCGCAAACATTTGGTCTTTCGGCCACCTCGGGCCGAAGTAGTTCGAGTAATCACGGCCCCTTGAACGGCGGCGGCGGCGCGTCGGGCCTGGGCGGTAACGGCGCCGGATTGATGAATCCGCGCAATTTGGCGGCTGTTCAGTTGGCCGCGCAGCAGCAGGCGGTCTTCGACGCGGCCATGGCCTACGCAAGCGCGCAAGGCGGCGGCCCAAGTGGCGGTGGCGGTAACGGCACAACAGACTGCTCCGGCAACGGTGGCGGAAGCGCGAACGCCTTCCACATGGCGGCATCAGCAGCGGCTGCCGCTGCGGCCGCAGCTGCTTCCAACCCACACCACCACCAACAACAGCAGCAACATCAAGCGGTACAACATCACGCGCAGACGCACCAACGACAATCGCAGCCACCAGTTGTGACTTCGCATCATCCTCACTTACAGCACCATCAGGTTAATAAACATAAGACAAACTGAACTAACTGAACTGAGAAAAAAATCTCTGGAATTTTTTTTTTTACCAAAATTGCTTCTTTAAAAAATTTACAAAGCCAGGAATATTTATCAATTTTTGTGCGTTCTAACATTATTTCATTTTATCAATTATTTAATCACAGATGGGTGGTAGTGGTCATCATCAAATGCATACAGTATCCGCACCGGGTCCACACCATCACCACCAACAACAACAACTACACCACCCCGGCCAACAACAACAACAGCGTTTGGGTGGAGGCGGAGTCGGATCCTCTGGTGGCGATTCTTCGTCAACAATGCATCATCATTTGCCACACTATCACCAACAACACCAGCAACAACAACAACAACAACATCATTTGCAACAACAACAACATCGTCCTTTGCAAAATCATTTTGCCAACAAAATGTGACGCGTAAAATGAGAATGATCGATTTTTAGAGGCTTATTGTTTAGATAAATGTTTCCATTTTTAGCGAAAATGATTCTTTTTCGGTTAATTGCGAATTATTAAAAATTTTAGGCCAAGTTGCTCTATTCTTTAGATGTTCGTTTTGCGATTCAAACAAGCATCAAAAACTCATTTCTCCAAAAAATGGAAATAAAAATAATTATTTTAGAATTATAATCGGTAGTTTTCGGTAGTTTAGCTAGCTAGCTAGGCCTAATTCTCGTGTATTGAACTTTTTTTTTCAAATATATGTAGGGAACGTAAGTGTATTATGTAAGTTGGACGTGTTTGTTTTCACCGTTAAGCGCGTCTTGAGCAGCTGCCTACCCCTCGGCCGAAACGGCCGCGCAATACACACAGCTAGCCGTAACAACAAACAAACAACTGTTGAATATTTTGAGAAACAGCAGTTGAGAACCAACACATGTTTCGGATAACAGCTGATTTCAAAAGGGTTTCAGGCTCGAGTCGATCCAGCATAAAAACCTAATTATAAAAATTTCCATGTTCTGCGCGGCCCCGCCGAAAATTTAGGAAAATAGGAGGATGTGCTTTTAATTTTAGTTAAAATTTAATTATTTTAGTCTTAGGTACGTAGAGTAATGCAAATTTTCCGGTGAAATTTTGTAAGAGAGGGGCTCAATGAAGTTTAAAGTGGCAAATCAAAATTGCCCATATGACTTGGTATGAAATTTTTCGCATAGGATAAAATTTTTACGCTGTCAATGTGAAATTCTCGACCCGATGAGGATTTATCAAATTTCCAGTGAGAGTACGATGGATGGATGATGTAGACCGGTTTGAAACCTGATTTTTTTATTGTGTGAATTTATTTTATTTTTTCATTAAGTTTGTTAGGTCACTTTTTGTTGATGGATTTAGATGAAAACAACAAATGAAAAAGAAACTCCCGGTGAAACTTTTTGAATTGTTCTTTTCTTTTTTTCTTACCTTTATTTCCCATATACCGTAGAGATGTTACATTTCTTCTTTTTCTTTTCGTCCAGAACGGTGAAATAATTGTATACCGTATCTATCGTGCAAAGTACAGTAGCCGAAAGTGTACACGATATAATCGATTATCTACTGTAATAATTTTTATACAAACAATGACTGTAATTTAACTATTTTTAGATGAATTATTTTGGTTTATTTTCTACACATTTTAATTTGAATTTTGAATTTAATAAAAAAGAATAAAAATTGGTGGATATTAAAAATGAATCTAAAATAAAAATCTAGCACAAAAATATGCATCTTTTGCAAAATATAAAGAAAAATAAAAAATAAAATCTAATGGAAAAATCGTTCTTCTAAACTTTTTTCTGTCTTTCGTTTATTCTTCGTTTTGTCTTTCAAATTTCCTTTCTTTTTCTGATCGTTTTCGTTTTTGTGCTTTCTCTTTTCTTTGTTTTTCGTCTTTTCTTTTTCGTTATATGTATGTAGTTGGTTTGATTCTCGACACAAAAGATAAATGACCCAATTTTGCGCATAGCAGAGATTCTGTCTTTCTCGTTCTGCTTTTCTTTCCTCTCCTTTCTTTCTTGACTTTTCTTTCTCCTCCACGCAAAGTTACTTTTTTAAGAAATAAGACAATCGGAAAATTTTCTCAAATCCAATTTTTTAACCGATTTTTGCAAGCAATTTGACGCGAGCAAATTTCAGTTATGAAAATAATTTTCAAAATTACAAATCTAAATAATAACTTCATTTTTACTATTTTTAATTTGAATTTTAAGCATAATCATTTTTAGAAAAAGTTGTATAATTTATTAAATTTGGAAATTCACGGATATAAGCGTTTGTCACAATGATAAAAGCGTTTCTTATTTTATTTGGCCTTACCGTATTCATATCCACAAAAGAGTTGGAAAAGAGTGAAAAGAACGCCAAAAGTGGGTCACAAGCGGAAAAGTTGCCCGCCTGCGAATATATTGATCCGGAGACGGAATTGGCGCGTTGGGATTCGATGGACTCGTCCAGGTGCCACATCGCTCACTATCAACCGCCCGCCGAAAACGCTCTGGAATCTGATCGATACGCTGCGGGTGAAAAACGCTTCAGTTATAACGCGTACGTCAGCGACCTGATCGGAGCGCGGCGAAACTTATCACATATTCAGACACATGAGCGGTATGTATGAATTTACATTGCTTTTAATTGGTGGGGTATAGTATAATATGTACATATAATTAAGATGCGCAAATGCGTCGTTTGACGTTGGAGATTTACGCGCCAGTGTCATTATCATCTATCACAATGAAGCGTTTTCGGTGCTTGTGCGAATGATAAACTCAATTTTATCTGAAACACCTGCAAAAATTCTTCGTCAAATCATTCTCTACGACGATTTCAGCTATGAAAAAGTACGCGTGGACGATTTATTGCGCGAATACGCATCGATTCAAAAAGCCAAGAAGCTCTCTGATGACGCGCCAAATAAGGCTAACGCAGCCGATTGGGAGGATAAAGTGAAAATACATCGAGCAGAAAAGAGGGAGGGACTTATTCGGGCCAAGGTTCATTTAAAAATAAAAAATATTAGGATTGTAAAACTCTAGTGATACACACATAAACGGCAGTACGGAGTTATTTACGATCTCTATATTAGGTTTTCGCTTCTCGTCTGATCGAAGAATCAAATGAGAATGATATTATCATTTACTTGGATAGTCACTGTGAAGTAACAAAAGGCTGGATTGAGCCACTTTTAGCACCAATTCACGAGGATCCGACAAGGTAATATTAATAAACAGTTCATAATAGACACATTAAATTCAATCATTCAGGGTTGTTTTACCAGTTGTGGATCTGATCGATCCATTCAAGTTCGAATATTCGAAAGCCATGGTAGCCAAAGGAAGCTTTGACTGGGCACTGAAATTCAAGTGGGAATACTTCGAATGGTCCTATTTTGATGACCCAGAGAACTATATTCGACCCTTCAAGACAATAGCGCCCTCCGGTGGACTTATAGCCATTGGCCTCGAATTTTTCCGCCAAATCGGCGAGTATGATACCGGCATGGAAATCTGGGGAGCGGAAAATGTAGAACTTGCAGTCAGGGTAATCTATTATTATGTATGTTTGCTAACGCTGAGAACTTCACCAGGTGTAGTAAATTTCACGTACAAAAATTGTTATCCACATAGATGCACTTTAAATGTATACATACATACTTCTTTTAGTTAACACTATGTACATATAATGATGGTTGTCATCTCAAAGAATTAGTTTTATATAAATACATATGTATACGTAAAATATTTTCATAGGCTTGGCTGTGTGGCGGCTCCATTCTAACCGCTCCGTGCAGCCGAGTGGGACACGTATTCCGTACTCGCCGACCATACACCGGCAAATCCGGCGTAGATACGAATCTCTATAACGCTTTGCGAACAGTAAACGTTTGGTTTGACGACTACAAGGTATGCATTGATTTACATATGCAATGCAATCCATAAAATGTCCTGTTAAGGAACAATTCTTCAATATGCGACCACATGCAAAGAAACTCGACGCCGGCGACTTAAGTGAGCGTCTAGCTCTCAAGGAATCGCTAAAGTGTCATCCGTTCCGATGGTTCCTCGAAAACGTTCATCCCGCAATCAAACCCTACGAGCCAAAACCCAAAAACAAAACTGCGAAGACCGAGTTGTGAGTGATCCAAAAGCCGACGTTGGTTTTATAACGGGTATTCACCTATGGTGTACAACAAGGAAAAATTCGTTAACATTTTTGACCGTAAAAAAGAAAAATTGTACAAACACCGAATTTTTTGAATTCAAATGAGTTTTTGGAGTACTACGTACTTTTTGCTCGAGATCATCATCAGAAAAACAAAACAATCGACGGCTTGAAACAATAACAAATATCACTTTTTCCACCTTTCTTTTCATAATTTCAGCACGATCCTTACTTATGGTCAAAAATGTCAGTGAAACTAAGCCATCGTTGTGCAGTATTTTGTTTTGGTTAATATCATAATTGTCGTTTTTAAGATCGTTGTTATTGGGTTCAAAATTCGAGTAAAATTGTTTTCGAAATACTGCAAAATTATAAACTTTATTAAATTAAATGTTTTCCAATAAACTTTAAAGAACAAATCTAAAGCCAACATAAGAATAATTTTAATTTTCCAAAAATAATACATTCGCCCAATATAAATTCTCAATCAGCCGGCGAACAGCAATATGAGTCGTCGTCCACGCGCTCCGCCTCCTCGTCAATTTTGTCGCTGGGCGCCATTTGACGCAGAAGTTTGCCGCGCGCAAACTGCGCCGTCGCCGCCCACTCGACGATCTGCGCGACGAAGACCGTCTTAGAGTAGTCAAGCGGATGCTCGAAGAAGCCAGTCGGCAACTGATCCGCCGGCACCATCATGCGCGGCATACGCGAGTCCGTCGGCGAGAAGAGCGCCCAATTGCGATTGCCGTCCGCCATCACTTTCAGCTGCCCCACCGCCTCACGACTGTTCTTCAGCTTGAAGATATAGACGACCTGGAAAAAATCTTATACTTAACGCGTAAAATTCAGCAGAGGTAAAAATACAAAATATTATCGATACGATACCATCAATTTCTGTCACGTCTTACAGTTAAAAAGCCAAAAAAAGTTTCATTTACCTCGGCGGTTTTCTGAAGGCATATGTCAGGAATCCCCCAATCCTCGTCGGGCATGTCCGACAACAAACGGTAGGTCGTGCGCTGAGCGCCGTGTCCGGTGACGTGGTAGCGGCTGTTGTGAACGGAACTGCCGAAAAGGGCGGAATGATTGAGATCTGCCCTATAAACAACGCGGATTATATTTTAAGTTAAAATTTTTAACACATAAAAAGAGAACAAACGTTTACCAAAATTAGTGAAATTAAAACGAAAGCTAACTTTTGGCTAGCCTGGTCTCGGCTAATTGACAGCTGCTTAATCTGATCTCCCAGCTCTTCGCCAATTTCGTCCTTTTTGCCATACTCACGGCGACAATATTCCATCTAAAATTAATCCCAAGTTATGCTAAAAAATCATATACACTAACATACAACTCATCTAGAGCGCACTTTAGAAAAAGATATGACCCCTTCCACAAGAAATCCCTGCAGTATTTGAAACCAACCAAAGCTCCCAGCTGCAAGATAACATCAGAGTCGTAATGGCCTTTTGCTGGAACCGGTATCGCCTTTCCGATTTTCTCGGAAACGATTCGCTTACGAAATGATGCCGGTAAAAACTATAACTTTTTAATACACATAATTTATAGAATAGCAAATTTTTTGCAACTCATATTCCTCATCTATTTTTAAGCAAACAAGTAGAGGAAGCCTTTTCCATAAACGAACATAAGAATCTCATATAAGAAGTTGAAAAAAAACCTCCAAAATCTCGCCACGCTTCGCCGACTTCTCACCGCCCTCGTTGTTGTCGTCATTTTCTGGAGAGGCGGCTTCAGCCGGCTTCACTGGTGGGATCGAAATTGGCTGTCCGTTTTCGTCGAAGAGAGCGCTCAAATCACCCGAACGCCAAGACTGATACATCGACTCACGCACCATCCACTCGGAGCGATCCTTCACACGAATCACCACCTAAGATATATGTTATCGCAAAAGTAAAAAATAGTGGTAAACAAACATGCAATTCTTCAATTAAAAAACAAAATAATCCAGAAAATAAGGAACCTTCGATTACTCACAAAAAATCCATTTAAAAAATACCTCCTTTCACATAGAAAACTATACTTTGAAAAATAATATTTCCAGAATTAACACATAGGTACACTCCCCCCTCCCACATAATATTGATACACCCAACCAACCTCGTCCCCGTGCAACGCACGATTGCGATCATGAACGCTGAGAATCATGAATTTGCTGCGTTGTCCTCGACTCTGCGGACGCGGCGACGACGTCTTCGGCGTGCTCTCAACGCTAGCGTCACCGCTGCCACCACTATTGGAAACGTGCTGAATGAGCGATACATCGCCAAGGCCGCTGGCCGCCACGCTCGACTGACTCGCCTCGATGTAAGATTCCTCGTAGTTGTGACGGTTGATCTTGAGAATTCCCTAGAAAATCAACGAATTTTAACGTTTTTGACATTGCTGCATTGCCCGTGTAAAAGTGATGAGTGAAATAGTATTAAAACCTTAATAAAGTCTCCACTCTTCAAACCGCGCAGCATCGCACCCTCGCTGATGTAAGGCATGAAATACGGCTTACGAGTCTTCTGCATTTGTCGCTGCATCGAAAACGCATTCGGCGAAGGAGGCGGCGGTGCATAGAAATTGTTAGCAACTAAAATTTGCTACTCTTATAAAAAACGAACTCTTAAAAAATTTATCATATTAGATAAAGCCCAAAATTTAAAATAAATAACTGATCAGGTTTCAAAAATCGAATTAAAAAAAAACACAAAAAACCATCTTAGACAAAATGTTTCTAATCACTTACTAAAGTCGTGTGCGATGGGATAGCGACGACTTCGGTCAACTCCCAACACTGGACCCCCAACACCAGCGCCGCCGAACTGTGGCGACATCGAATTCCGCTTGAAGGCGTAATGCTGCGCCGACGCATGTGGACTGTGAGCCAATTGCGCAGACATTTGCGATGGGCTGTGATGATGAGACTGACCCAACGAAAGCAAGTCCGTCGACATGGCATACGTGCAATTCGGGCATGTGAATGAATTATTCAACGAAGACACTATAATGTGGTTAAAAGATCAAATAAAAATGGGTATAATTAAGGAATATGGTTACCAACCGAAATCGCCTAAAACAGTTTTATAGGTTTCCAAATGTGCTAAAAACGATAGAAACGACAAAAAAAATCAGCTGAAACGCATTTCTGGCCCGCTAGGGTCATCCAAAGTTTCAAAAACCGCAGGGGGGACCAAGGGTAATTTAGCATTTCAAGCTTTCGAATCTTACTTTAAATTTTCGCACAAGCACATTTTTTGCTTTGGCGTTATGTTTTAACGCGATTTGCAGAACCTTTTTCCATTCGCCTAAGGCTTAGGCTAAGCCTTAGGCTAAACATAAGGCTAAGCCTAAGCCGTAGGCTTTAGGCTTAGTCTACCGGATTTCTTAATATTATTCTATGTTGTTTTGAAGCGATCTGAAAATTTTTGTGAAATTTGTTGAAAAGTTTACCTTGGTCCCCCCCGTGGTTTTTGAAACTTTGGATGACCCTAGCGGGCCAGAAATGCGTTTCCGCTGATTTTTCTTGTCGTTTCTATCGTTTTTAGCACATTTGGAAACCTATAAAACTATTTTTATTCGGTTGGTAACCACATTCCTTAATTACTCCTAAAAATGACTTCTAAAAAAATCTGAATTGTCTTACTATTTGGCAAATAAGGAGATGTCCTCGATGTTCGCTCATTCAAAACCTGCTGTGCGGTCGTAGCCGCCGCCATGGCCGCCAACAAAACCTCGGGCTGAACATAGTTCTGGTGTGAGAAACGGTCAGGAGGATGCACTAAACCGATATATAAATTAAATTTAGTGTTTTTAATTTAAAAATAAGCCCCAAAAACAACAATATAACAAACTCAGTGATGGAAAACCAGGAGGAAATGACGGTGGACGCCATCCAGGTCGCCCAAGACCAAAACGTTGTTTATCAGCCATTAAAAATTACGTCTTTAATGTATGTATCAAACCTGAAATACATATATTAGTTTAATTTGCACATATATTTGCGACTGCAAACATTTTATTCAGTGACTTTCACGAAATTTCGGCCCATACCAAAATTTGTGGCCCCCGCAAAATTTATATATAGTCCTCCAACCATCCCCGCTCGGTTTTTCACTTATGCCACAAAAATAAATCACCACAAAGAAAAACCACCAGGTCACCGACAACAATCTAAAGTTTTGCGGCATTTTCCAATTTTTGTTGCTTGTTACCAATGCAAGCATTGTAAACAAACATCACAAATAGTGTAATTTGCTTCAAGACAAAAAACCGTTGAAATAAAATCTGACGTAACTTTACACATTTTAAAGGTCACATTTTTAATTTTTTTTTAGAAAAATTATTATTACAGCCTTCCCGCAAAAAAAAATAAAACTGAGCTGTAATTTAATTGCAAATTTTATGTGGGCCCACAGCGGTGGGATGGAGACGAATTGGACCTAATGGGAAGCTGGAAGCGTCTCTGATGTAATATGTAAAACTCGGTTACGCACTACTAGTTAGTTGAGCGCTCAACTATCGAGCGTTGCGTTGATAATGCTGCTTGCGTTGATAAGCTGCTTATTTTAGATCATGGCCTCTCAAACGCGAAGGAAACCGTTGTTGAAGGAAGTACCTGATGTTGTGTATGAGACCGTCCAAGGCCATACGAAACGCGTTTTTACAAAGGGAAGATTTCTTGGAAAGGGTGGTTTTGCTCGTTGTTATGAACTGATAGACAATGGGTCAAAAACCGTTTATGCTGGAAAGATCGTGTCCAAGATGCTCCTTGTGAAGGAACACCAAAAAGACAAGGTAATATTTGCATTTTTTTGAACATTGGGTAGTTAGGTAGCTAAGTTTGTTATATTTGTATTGAGGAGATCAAGTTTTGTTCAACTATTTTATGGCACCGTTTGTGTTTGATTTTTTATGACACATTTTTTTATTTTTGCATTGGTTTACATCGATATTTTTTATTTAGCAACTTTGCATCTTTGATTTTTCATATTATAACAAGTTTGAGAGAGTTAGAGGGGCGAAAAGAGAGTTGATAGCTGTTATACTGATAATTTATTCGTTCTGTTAAAATTTGCCGAAGCATTTAAAAAAATGTAAATTAACATAATAATCTGTATAAATGAAATAACAACCAAGTTTGAAATGATCCTTAGATGTTACAAGAGGTTCAAATACACCGTGGGCTCACCCATCCGCATGTCGTCAGAATGGACGGTTGCTTTGAGGATGCGGATAACGTGTATGTGCTTCTGGAGCTGTGCTCGCGTCGCTCGCTAATGGAACTGCATAAGCGTCGTCGGGCGGTGACGGAGCCAGAGGCACGTTATTTCACTTTTCAAATCGTCTCTGCATGCCAATATCTTCACTCCAACAAGATCATTCATCGGGATTTGAAGCTGGGAAATTTGTTCCTGAACGACGAGATGAAAGTTGGTTTAGTTGTTTAAAAAGTAAAATTTTGCTTAGAAGCCTTCTATGTCAAAAATGTTTTCATTTCCCTCTCACTGAAAAGTTTCTGGTTACGTCACTGGTCATAATGTAACTGACATTTTTAAACCAATTATTTTTTATGACTTGCATTGGTCGAATTTTTATCTAATTTATACGAAATTTTTTCGGTGAAAATTGGTGATTTTGGACTAGCCACTAAGTTCGACGGTGAGCTCAAAATGACGTTATGTGGGACGCCGAATTATATTTCGCCCGAAATGCTGGACAAGAAAGGGCATTCCTATGAAGTGGATATTTGGGCGATTGGATGCGTTCTTTACACTTTGCTAGTTGGAAAACCGCCGTTCGAAACAGACACCTTAAAGGTTTTTTATTTAGCATTGGAAAACTAAGTTTTGAATGCAAATAAGTATGCTGACTCTTGTTCACATTTGTATATGCTCTTGCAGGAGACTTATGCGCGTATAAGAAGTAACCAGTACACAATTCCGTCACAAATAGGCCAAAATGCGGCGCTTCTAATCACCGAACTCCTGGCGCCAGATCCCGCTCGGCGTCCGGCCGTCGACAAAATCCTAAATGCGCCCTTTTTTACACACGGCTTTCTACCACAACGTCTGCCCACGTCGTGTCTTACGATGGCTCCGAAATTCAATACGGAAGCTGTTAGTGGTGGTCACGGAGATGTATGCTTTTATGTATTCATGTTTTATTAACTTTCAGCAAAAACTTTGCACACTTAGAAATCTCGTGCATAAATAGGAAACTTTATTTTAGAAGTTGCGACAAGAGAATTTAAGTCGTCGTTCGCCAGCTCCCCGCCTTGCCACAGTTCCCGAAACTCTTGTTATTAAATCCGACAGACAAGACTCGGCGTCGGTACTTGTGACTGAAAGAGCGCCAGGTATTACTTAAAAATGGTAAAATTAAGTGTATGTATCGTGTTTTAATTTTAGGAGAACGCACTGATTATTTGAGGGAATTGTTCAATCAGCTTACTAGTTTATCGAATTCGGATCCGGATAAGTTCAAGAGTGAATATCTCGGTATATTATTTTTGAATTTATTTAACTCAAAATGTAATTACGAGTTTATTGCAGATGAAGTTCAGGATCCAGCATCATCGCCCATTTACTGGGTATCAAAATGGGTCGATTATTCGGGCAAGTACGGCATGGGCTACCAGCTATGCGACAACAGCGTTGGTCTGCTCTTTATTGATAATACGAAAATTATTATTGATGCAGCTGGAGAGTAAGTCTTCTTTTTGTATATTTATTGCGACAAAATCTTTGGTCATTAATTTTTTAATTCTAATTATACGAGTGATTTTTTGTGTTTGTTTTAGACAGGTTCAATATACGGAAAAAAATAACGCCGAGCACTACTACACATTGAACAGATATCCGCCGGCGTTGCAGAAAAAAGTGACACTACTACGTTTCTTCCGCGTTTTCATGAACGAACGTCTTCTCAAAACAGATACCAACATTCGAAAGAGCGATGGCGACGAATTGGCGCGTCTTCCGTATCTTCACACATGGCTTCGTACCAAGTCGGCGATCGTGTTGCTTTTGAGCAATGGAACGCTGCAAATTAACTTCTTCCACGTATGCTTTTATTTTATTTTTGGATACTATTCTTAATGGTTATTTTTGTAATATTTTTCAGTCAGTTACGTATAGTGAATTTTTGAGCCCATCCTAAAGTATTTCTCGATAAAAAATATTTTAAAAATAAAATAAATAAAAGACAAAAAAAAGTTGGTAGGCCCGCCAAATTTGAAATATGAGGTTTTTCACGTTTTAGTTTGATTTTTGACTGGTTTATCAATTTTGAAAATTTGATGTCAGATCATAAAATTTCTCGGTGTCATCGTGAGATTCGGTGTCAAAGTTCTTTCTATATGGTCGAATTTTAAAAATGATACGTAACTGTAATAATATTAAATGCAAAAGTCAATTTTAAAGGACCACTCAAAGTTAATCGTATGTCCGTTGATGGGTGCTGCAACGTACATTGATGGCAACAAGTCGGTCGCCACGTACAAATTCTGTTTGCTAAAGGAGTTCGGGTGTCCGAAGGAATTGTGGACGCGTTTCAAGTACACTATAGTGATGATCGAACGGCTCATGTCTCGAAACACGAACTCCATGCCCTGCTCGTTGAGCACCGTAAATGCGCTATCCCAAAGTGAAGGCGGTGTCCACGTCGGCGGCGGTATCAATAACACAGCAGTAACTGCGCTTAGGTGAGTATCACCACCATTGTCCCCGTCAACTATGCTATGAGCGAGAAGGTTAGTACATCTTCAGGATTCATAAATCTTTCAATAAACTTTCTTTTTAACATTATAATGAAATGTCTTGTACGAACCCTCAACATTCACTGAGTGATTTTGAAGGGTGGTTTTCTGATGTCTTTCCCATTCTTCTGCGCATGATAATATGAAAATCAATTCAGTTAGCATTTTGTGTATGTGTGCGCTAATCTAAAACGCGATTTTTAATTCCCAAACAAACCAGATGGGGCTTTTTCTTGCGTTATCAAGAGAAATTTGCGTATGATGTTGTATGATTTAAAATACCTTACTATAATATTTATGATGTACCTTAATATTATTAGTTTACGCCAGAGCTTATGTACATTTAACTGCTTCGATATATTTTAGCGAATCTAATAACTAATATTTTCAGTATCTCAGGAGTACTATTTCGGTACATTTTTTTGCGAGCATTGTCAAATTTATTTTTTCGCGTATAAAATCGATTTTCTTAAATATTTCTTTATTGAATGTTTAAAATGAAGCAACATTTTACTCTAAGGCTTTCCATTCATTTTTAAGATTGAAAAATTTTAATTCTGCATTTGATTCAGGATTTTTTGGGCTAGGACCTAGCCTAGTCCTAAAAAGCAATCGGAGTACAGTAATGGAATACGTATTTTGCTTTCAAATCTATTAAATGCACACATATTTATTTAAAGGGAATTAATAAAAAATTGATAAATTTGATTGCCACGCATTTTAACACATTTTATTATCTAAAGCATTAGTGCATACATACATTAGTCTGGGTGTTACTATCGAAGAAAACCAGTGGATTCGGGCGGGAATCGTCCTCTTCGTCCATTCTACTCATTCAGCGGTTTCGCTCCACCAAAAAGCGAGAACACAAGACCCTGGCAAACCAGTGTTCCGACCACATACCCGAGCATGCACAAGTGATCCAAGTTCGCCTACAAGAAATGTACTATATTAAAAAAGTTGATCAGCAGGTACTCGGTAAGCAGCAAATATCAACAACGTTCCCACCCAAGTTCACGAAAAGGGGCTGAAAGACTAGGAACACGCTTAAAAATTATTGTAAAGTTTACCGGAACGTTTTCCGAGTTCTCCTGGTATTTCAGATAAAGCTGAACGGCACAGTAGGCAACACCGGTATAGAGAAGCGAAAGTAAGAGGTACGAGAACGACAATTGTCCCAACACGAGGCCAACGCTCAAGTGCGCCACAAATCCACCACCGAGGCAAGCGCTCAATAAGCCGGTACGGGACGGGTTCTCACCCAAGAAGGTAGGCGCCTGTAAAAAAATGATAAAATCGGGTAATTATTGAGAGTCAAACGATAAATTTTCTACATTTCAAAAAATCTCACCTGCAACGCAATACCGGCGATGGCCAACGGCGTGAGGAAAGCGAGCGGTTGCATGGTCGACAAGTAACGATACGAATACAAATAACCCGTCAACAGGCCCTCTACAGCCGCGAACGCCAGCAATTTGTAGCGCACCGTGCGCTCGTCATCCGCCACATTCGCCAAATGCGAGTAAACGAGCACTGGCAGAAGCGCGAATGCCAACACCACCGACCAGAAAGCGCCGATTGTCAGACCGATTACCGGGAAGAGTACGTAAGCGGAGGCTAGCGAAGAGGCGAACGCGACAAACTGCATGACGCCGATCCAGGCGAACATCGGCAAAAGCTTGCTGTTCACGCCGGCTTGCACGGGCTCCTAAAGATTTGGTTAAAATTGATTCTTTAATCCACTCATCAAAGTAGAACTTTCTTTGCGTGTTTGTGCTTTGCTACGCAAAAGTTTGACATCTTTCCATTTTTACCATTTCTGCGAAAACCACCTAGTCGAACATTCAAATCCACAACCAAAATTTACAATAAAACTCACAACATTCTGAAGACTCTTAAGCACCTCATCGCTCTGCTGAACGACCTGCGGTTGGATGGTGTGCCAGTTCTCGTTCAGTTGCTGAATGCGTTGCTGGACACTCTCGCTCAGTTCTTGCGCTTGCTTTCGCAATCCCTCGTAGGTTTCCTCGAATTCCAGGCGATACTTGTCGGCCAGCTCTTTTACCGGGCTCATAGTCATTGTGTGTGGTAAGTGAAACGAAGTGGGACTCAATGGAACAGAAAAGCGAAAACAGCCGCGCACGAAGGGAAGACGAGAAGTTAATGAGGTGTGTGAAAGCTAATTATCGTATTTGAAGTGATTTCAAAGGTCACATTTCCCATCACGAATGAAAAACAGAACATGTTCATCTTCAAATGTTTGAAGATTGCGTCTCGCAGTCTGTGTTCCGATAGTCTCGTGCAGGTCGATTTCCTGTTTAGGGATTTTCCCAGGAAGGAATCTTGGCAGAAAAAAACTACTAAAAACTACGAAAAATTTAACTTCTTTATACCCCTTGAATTTTTCCATACATGCAGCCTGCAAAAATCTTAGCTTTTAACCCTGAAAATTATGCCAATCGTTGCGTTCTGCGTGGGGAAGGATGAATTGCATATTTGCCGTACTCCGAATCGGTGAACTCCAAAAAAACTGAGGGATAATAAAAATCGGCAAACTAAATGTCGATTTTTCTTATTCCTCTAAGGTTTATTTTTGAGAAAAAAGCAAAAAAGTCCTGAATCATTTATTATCTGTATTTTGTGACTCACAATTTAAAACCATGCCTGAAGATGAAATTGAGATTGGAAAATTGCGTGGGTTGTCTCGTAAATTTATTAACCATATATTTTTCGGAATGATCCAGACACAAAAATTAAAATAATTAATTCGACAACCTTTAAGAGATAAGCGACAATAAATATTCAACAAACACAACGTAAATTATGAATTTTAGGCAGCAGACACATATTAATATTAGCAAATTTTCAAGTAAAAATTTATAGTGGCTCAAATTTGGGGGTATTTTCGACATTTGTGCTAAATTCATATTTGAAGCTATTCATAAATATTATTGCGAGAGAATAGTCTGATAAATGTCATTGATATTAGCGATGGCGGGCAAATGGCGCGACTTCAGCGACAACTAAAAATTCAACGGCATTGATTGAGGATTATTTCTAAAAGAAATGTTCAACAAATCCTTTAATTTTCGAAATTTCTCAATGAGAAGGATATAAAAATGTAGTTTTTATTGTTTTTTATAAATTATTTCCATAGCTCACAATAGTTAGGACCTTCATGTTCGCTACCATTCAAAAAATTTTTTGAATCGCAGGGATAAATCTCTAAAACGTTTCATCTCCCTTAAGTCTTAGCCAGTGTGATTAAAATTAAACGAATGTAAAAAAATACGGTCAACGCCGAATTGTTTTGCTGCATCTTCAATTCCGATAGGATGTAGATTTGATTGACGTATTTGATTGAGTGGTAGAGCAATTCCTGACCGTCAACGTTTCGGCGCGCCACCGTGAATACGTTATTTTGCTGGAGTTTTGTGCAAATATCGTCTGAAATTCCCCCAATACATTATGTTGAGCAAATCTCAAAATAAAAAATCTCACCGGCCGACAAATTATTGGTATTCGTGAGAGTGAATTGGACTTCATTCTGCTCGGGAATCTCCTTCCACAATTGCAGGAAGTCGCGCTTATCCATTTGGCCATTCTCGTCAAAGTAGACGTAAAGTGGCACAATTACAGCAAAATAAAATACGCCCACGTTGTCTTTAATGGCTACCTGAAGCAAATTCAATTGGATGAAAAACAACTATAAAACTATCAGAATTTCAATAAATAATATGGCAAAGAAGTAAAATTAGGACAAAAATCATTGATTTGATACACGAACCTGTAAGTTACTCAGAGGCTCCATTTTTTGCGTGGGACCATTCGTGCGGCAGGGCAATACTACATTGACGCTTTGATTGGGAAAAACTTGAGGGACGTTTAAGGCCTCGGCGGGCACCAAACCAAAACTAAAAAAACATATGTGAAATTTTTATCCACAAGGAGAAAAATAAACTCACGAATTGGAATTGAATTGTATGGCAAATTCTGAAAGCGGTTGCATAGCCTTATTGCTAAAGACCATTTCCATGTAAATTGTGCCGGATCGACGACAAAACGTTCCCTCAATTTGTAGTCCTTTTCCCTTTGCCGCGTCCATGAAAATCTAGAATATCGAGAAATTAATTTAAGCAATTAAAAAGCTAAGGAACACAAATTAAATTATTTGAAAAAATTATAGGAATAAGCTGAACGTAAGCTGAGTTAGTGTCATATAATAAAAACCTGTAGAGGTGCTTTATATTCGGATGGGGTCGAAAAGGAGGGAATGGCGAAAGAAGGCTGAGTCATTGCGTCAAATGGCGTCGTATTTAGCACGGCCGGCGGCGAATTTGCATTCAATTGCAGACCGCCTAGCAAGCTGTCGATGGTGTTGTTAACCGGAGCGGCTGGCGGAGCGGGTGCCGAAGATGGGAAGGGACCGCCGAAAATGTCAGTGGCCGGATTCGCTTGCACCGTTGATGGACCACCGAGTCCCAGCAGATCGTCGAGCCCGGTCGAGCTGGCCGTGGGTGCCTGGTAGGTTCCTGAATATATTGGTCACTATAATATACACGCAGCGCTATATTGATAAGCAAAATATTTTACCAGGAGTGGGTGCCGTCAAGTCCAATGTCAACAAATCGGCGATTATCGAGTCCTGCGCCGGAATGACAGTGGCGTTCGATTGAGCGGTGGCTGGCGCGGAGTCAACCTTTGCATGAGCCGTCACCGAATCCGTTACCGCTCTACAAATTCAATTAGCTAAAAACATGTATAATGTAACAAAATCATTCATCAAACCAAAATAGCATGACGCAGTAAAATGAACAACAAAAATTCAACAAAAACAAAAAAGTACTGACAACCATAATCTACATCCACCGAAAAACTAAACAAAAAGATAATATAACATTTATAGCTTATGTGGCTCAAATATTTTTTACATAATATCACGCGCAAATTTTTCAAAAATCAAAATTTTGCTTTAGCTATTTAGTTGAAAAAGGCTATAAACATGGCGTGCGTATTCAACATTTAGTAATGTAAAAAGAAAAAGGGTGAGCAAAAATCCAACCAGAGCACGTCTAACTGCCACGAAAAGTCGATTTATAAAAGTTTCTTCAAAAATTTACGTGAAAAATTTCAATAGTGGACCCCGAGCCTTCTATTAATACGCCGATAAAGCCAAGTTAATCATCAATAGAAAAGAAAAAATTTTCAGAAGCTAACGGTTGGCTGACGGCGGCTGCGCTTCGAACCGGCTGTCGGGCCGGATCGACAAACGAACTCGGCGGTTTGTGATAAATTGACGCCAGCGATCCGATGTGGCAGACGAGTTGGCTGAGCAGAGATGGCTCAAGCAGGTCGGTCTCCTCGGAGATGAGCGGTCTCTCTGCTAATACCACCTACAATTGTATCTCTTTAAAATGACGAATAATTATGGTAATATGTATTGAGTATTTAGCTAGCCAAGAAGTGAGTGATCACAACCATTCAAACTTCGAAAAATTATATAAAAAAAACCACTCACTTCCTTCGCCGCAGATGGATCAGCGCTCAACAACCTCCAGTATATGTAGCCGCGATCCCGCAAGTCCGGATTGTCGCTGTCCTGCGTGGCCAGCGATAGAACGCGTTGGACGAGTTGTTGTGTGTCGCTCGGTCGCTTCAGGAACAACTTCACAACGGCCGTTAAGAGTTGCAGTTGAACTTGCGTGTTCTCGTCGTGGAATCCCTCCACGAAAGACTCCAAAAGCTCGTCGGCGTTGTCGATGCGCTCCGCGTACTCGCCGATTATCCAAATCATCGAGGCGCGCGCCTCCGGCTCGTCCAACGTGTCAAGATTCTCACACAACGTGGAAATGATTCCTTCGTATTTGTTTGGGTACTTTCGGAAAATATCCTAAATTCCAAATCGATCCGTTTAAAAGTGTCAAGATTTTAATTTTTTTCAAAAATTTATTAAATTATATAAAAAAATAGTTCAAAATATTTTTTACATTCTTCATTTTATAAATTTTTTTTAAATATTTTTCTAAATTTAAGCTTTTTGTGCTTACTTTTATGACGACAACCGCTTCTTGCACCACGTAATTCACTTTCGTCTGAATCAAGTCCAACAGCGTCGTTACGCACTTCTCGGCACTCTGCTCAACCTTAATCGCGCATCGTCCGATAGCGCGCACCGCCTTGCGCACAAAGTCCACATCCACTTCGGCCGCATATCTTCAAAGAACAAATTCATAGAAGAAAACTATGGAAATCTCTTACACAACGGGCCCGTTAATCCTAGTCCCACCACAAAGAAGTGCCCTGCCAAACGCAGAATAAACAAAAACAAACTCTTATAGAAATCTCTTACACAATTAAAAACGCTTTTCAAAAAAATGGGACGTTACAAAATCGTCCTATCAAGGTAAACGAAAATTTTTTTTGTGTAAATCGATTTTTCTTAATGTAGAAAAAATTCCGAAAGCCCTTAAAAAAGCCTCACAAAAAGAAGAATGTAGAATAAACAAAAACAAACTCTTTCAATTCCGATAGGACTTGTGAGATGTTGCCTTGCTGAGTGAGACGGATCATGATGTCCAACTTCTCCATCTTTACGTAAATGGGATCGTTGTATTTCACGAAGAATACCTTCATTTCCTGTTTTAAAATGTCTGGTCTAAAAAAATTAAAAATTATTAAAATTCAAAACAAAACTAGCTTTTCATTTATCGAAGCCGAATAAATGAAAAAAATCACCTTTTCTGAACAATTAAATTGATGTTGCGCAAAGCGACATATTGAATTTCTGGCTCAGCCGAGAGCAACGTCACCATTGGTGGCGCCAACTTCTTCACAAGTTGTGTGATAAAGTCGGAATTCTCTGGCAAAATGCTGATCAACTTCATCAACACTTTCACCGTCGACAGCACGACGGCCGCATTGGCATGCGCTAAGCGTGGACTTATGCGTTCGCAAATGCTAAAATTAACCAAAAATAATCAAGAAAAGTAGAGATTAAAATTTATTATAATAATTAAAAAAACAGAAATAAAGAACATTTCAATAATTAATTATAATTATTTATTTTTCTGCAAAAATTTGAGTAATTCAATCTATTTTTCAAATGCGTAAAAATTAATATTCAAAATTTTTGTAAAAAAATCGAGAAAATTCCCTCACTTTTGTGCCTCCCTTTCGTCCTTGGGCTGATAGTTGGCCAAAGCGTCCAGGATGAACACCTGACCCCACTCCGTGCACTCGTTCAGTGCGGTCAGCAATTTGTTGACAGTTTGCAAATTAATTTCGATCAATGGCCGTGTGTCGTTGATTTCCGTAATTGCCGCGACCGCGTTCGCTACAACCTTAAAATATTTTAAAAATACAAAATTTTAGAAACAAATAACGATTTATTTATTTGAAAAAAAAAGAAATTTTGCAGTAGGAATGCTTAATTTTGTATAAACTTCGAAATTTAAAATTAAACTAAATCTGTCAATTCAAAAACATCTAAAATTCTTTTTTTGATTCTTTTTTTGGTTTTTTGATCGATCAGGAAAATCGCTGTAAAATACTTACTCAAAGTCATTTAGGCCAATCAACATAATAAAAATTTAAAAAATATGGTCAGTTTTCAGAAAAATTTTTTTTTACATTTTTACAACAAATAATAGCGTTTACTATAAAAATAAAAGTTAAACTTTGTAGAAGACCCGCAAATACTCACCATCGGATTCGAGTCACTAAGAAGATCGCTCAACAACTCCACAAATCCCTGATCCTCGACCAAAGTCGGATTAATGTCGTGCAATTTCGCCACGCAGACGGCGGCCGTCTTTCGCACGTACGGATCCTCGTCCTTCATGCATTTGCGCAGCGGCTCGCACAAGTACTCCGTGATTTTGTCCACGCGAATGCAGCCCATCGTGCGGACGGCCAGCGCGCGAATCAGCGGATTCGGATCCTCGCAGTCCTAAAAATTTTCAAAAACGTTTATTTTCAAATTATTTTAAAATTTTAAAGAAAATTTTTCCCGCACAAACCTTAACGAACGTATTAACCGCCATTATGGCCAATTCCGGTTGACTTTTCGCGTAATTCATCAAATACAAATACACCAATTTTTTCAGCTCCACATTGTCCGTTTGCATGCAATTCACAACGTCGGGAAAGAGGGCACTGAAATTTTCGGAATAACATAATGAATAAAAATTTGCCATTATTGGACGCATTTCAACGCAGTATAAATCGTACCTGACATCTTTTCCGACGGTCATGCTAGCTATAACCTTCTTCACAGCCTCGCGCTTTTTCTCCTTTTTCTCGGAGTTTAGTTCGGTTTTCAATTCAAAAATCTCGCCTAAATTCTCATTTGCCGATCTTCAAAAATAAAAACAACAAACTCAAGCATTTCAACCTTTATTTTGCTTAAATTTATACTCAATTCCCAAAAATATTCTTTAAATCTCATCCAAAATTTGTTTAAGCAAATGCTGAAAGAAAATTATGCTTGGGAAAGCTTAGAAAAACTACATGTGCTTATTGGTAGACTTTGGAAAAATATTATCTGCTTATTGCTTCTAAAATTTATATCTAAAAAATTTCAATGGCAAAATCCTTGAATTAAACAAACTTATAAAAAAGCATACCCTTTTTCGTAGTGGTAAAATATTTTGAGTCCGTCATAATTAATAGAAGATGGCTTTATTGCAATATTCACAACTAAAAATCGAGTAAACCACGAAATTTTATGTGCTTGTTGGAGGTTCGTCGATAATGGATGAGAAAAATAGTGAGTCTTATTTTTGAGAGGGAATTCAAAGCACATTAACCAATACCATCCGAATCGTTTTGCCAAAAATTTCTTGTTTATTTTTTAAACTATTGAAAAGTTACTGTAAGTTACCTACATATGGTACATATGGTACATGGTACATTGCATTGCTGTTGGCAGTAGGCATTATAATGCATTAGAATGCAATAAAACCCTCTTCGACAATACCCACTTCACCGAAAAAAGGTGCTAAATTGTCGATATGGAGAATTTTTTGGAATGTGTATTTATATTTTTTACGATAATCTATACACATTAGTCCGTGATTCCCTCATTTGGTTTGGCTGCACATAAATCTGACCTGAATCCGAGATATGTACAGATTATCGCACTTTAACATAAAGTTGTGTACAGTATTATTTTCAGTAAATGTTACAGTAGTATTTAGTTGTTAGTACTCAAAATCAATTAACTTATCAAAACGTAATTTTTATGCGAAAAATATATATTTACAATTATAATAACTTTTCAGAGATCAACAGCTTTATTAACAGTGCTGGGACTTGAGTCATTTGTGAATCCGAATACTTCGAAGTCAAAATGGTTGTTGAGTCGATGAAATCGTCGAAAATTTGTCCAGCTGAACTATATTCAAAAATGGTCCAAGTCCCGCTTGTTTATTAATAAATTCTTACGCTTAACAAATGAAAAATTATTCACAAACTAATTATTATTTAAGTCCATCCAACTTGAACGTAAAGTGTTTTATGCACCTTACGTTCCAAAAATATTATAATTTGATAGGTTCACTCTATAACGACCTTGAGAAAAGTGAAAAAGAAAGTTGGACAGATTTACATGTAAATACAAAACAAGTGAATGACCTAATCGAATGAAGTACCCGTTTTCCAACTTTACATAACAAGTTGAACAAATAAAGCTTGTTTATTAATTTGTTCTGTAAGTAAAAATCGTCCTCGAAGTCTCGTGATGCTAGCAGAATTTGCAAGTTTTTGGACACAAAGACCGCATCATTAAATAGATGTTTGGGGAAAGGCATCGGTCTTGCGTCCACCAACATACTGTAATTCTATCTTCGCAACCTATAAATACGTGTATGTACATGAGATTAGCAACTGTTAACTAAAGCTCAAAAAAATGTTTCTCCCTGCCCTCTTTACTTTCTACGCATTATTTATTTTTACGCACATATTCTGTTCTTTCCATTTTTCTTATACATATGTCTTACATATAAATCTCACTGTTATCATTTTGGAATAAAAATTAAAAAAACTTACTGGATGGTTTTGGCTTCTTTTCTGACGCATTTTCGTTGTCAAAATATGAATGGCCGGTGGGAATTGGTGGTCTGCTATTGAAGTTATATCCGCCGGCCGAATTCGCAATTCCGCCCTTATAGTAACTTGCAGGCGAATAAATTGGCGAAACGTGGGCTTTCGCGCTGCCAAAATTATTATTTGACCGTGAGTAATAGTTTGGAAATAATTGTTGGCGTTGTTCGCATTTGTACATTCGATTGATCTTTGCCAAGTCCACATCGCTGAAGTCCTTCGCGTTTCCGATAGTTGTCGCAAAGCCTGCAAAAATCTATTTTTATATGATTTTTTTCGTTTTTTGAACCTGTCTCTCGGCAAAAAATTTAATTTATTTTCAAAAAAATCATTAAAAATGCAACTTATTGCACCATATACAGTAACTCACCGTTTTCCTTTGGCAACATTGTCGGGAGTCCATTCTTGCTGAAAGCCAGGCTATCGTAGTGTAAAATGGATTTGTAGTCGTACGGTTGACCGTAATAGGACGTTTTGCTCAAATCCACTTTGCCAAATTGATCCAACGCCCCTAAAATCAGCTACAGTAATCCATTTTTTGACTGGAAAAGCTGCAAAATTACCTCTATCGATATTTTGCCAAATTATGTCGATATAATTATCACGATCCCACCGTTCTTAAAAGTTATTTTGAATTAATTGTTATATTAGACAATGAACAGCATTTTATTTATTACGATAAAAATTTAATTAAAAATGTGAAACCATGTTCATGGTAGAATCCCACCACGTGCATAATTTCGTGGATGATCGTCGAGTATTCCATACACCTGAAATATTTGTTTTTATAGATGTTTTTGGATGGAAAATTTTTCTCATCTTACCCATTATCAAGCGATAATACTTGAATGCCGCTGGTTCTACCCACTTCCGAAAAACACCTAAAAGAATTACTCATAAATTACAAAAAAATTGGGTGAGAAATAGAAAGTGTGAAAGACAGAGGAACGTGTATTTGTATTTCGGCTAAGAATTATGTGCTTGCCCATCCACTTTTCCGATGAATAGGTAGTCGGCCTCGCCAGAAGCTCGCGGCACAAATCTCACGCACGTCTTGTCGTGATACTAAAAATAAAATTTAAAAAATATGTGTTAATAATACGTCAATATTTAAGGCATACAGTACCGTACAGTCTTCCGGGCACCTTGAAGGCTACTTAGCAACCGAGGATTGTTTAGCAAAGATATAAAATTTGTCGCTGAAATAATTTTTGTACGGCAGGAGATACATATAACACGTGCCAAACGACTACATAAATAATAATAATAATAATAATTTATTGGACAAACAGGTACAATAAATACACTTACGTAGCCATTTCATTACGTAATAAAACAACAGCAAAGAAATTATAATTAACAATTGGTTCAATTAAATCAAAAACGAATAATTATGGGTCAACAGAAGACCATGATGATGCGCGTTCCCTCTTCTTTGCTCCCGTAATGCCCACATTTTTCGATTTTTAAAATATTCAAACCTGTTTGACGGCCCGTGCTAGTAGGGCGCGTTCGTGCGTGGTGTAATGCGAGGAGATGGCGTAGGGAATGCGGCCCTGCGGCCACAGCTTCGCCGGTCTGCTCACGCCATTGCGGCGGACGCGTCTGTGGACCGAGTCGAGCGAGGATGATGGGATGGGGTTCATGCCTGGTGATCGGATGTCTGGCTTGTTTCCGTTAACTTCTTCCAATGTTTTTGTAGTATCACGAAGAATTTCGTCTGGAAATTATTTGGCACTCAATACATACTAATAAGTTTCATTACGATACATACTAATAAGTTTCATTACGATTAAATTCAACCACAATTGTTTATAAAAAGTAGTTATTTTTTTTAATAATTTATTTTTAATTAAAACTTTTATTGATCATTCTGGCATTATCGAAGTCCTCTGGTGTCAACACGGACAGTCCCTCCTCAACCAAATTTTGAGCCGTCGTCACGGAAACTAAAGTTTAAATGAGCAAAGTTTAATATGTATAAAATTACCAGAAAAAATTTGATATTTTTATGAGTTAATTTTTTACTAAGACAAATGAGCAGCGTCGCGCACAATACCAGCGATCCCGACATGGAGATTACGGTGAATACAGTAGCTGGCGTATTGGGCGGAAATAAATCCAACGTCTGTTTTTGTAGCGGCGGCAAATTCACTCCCACCGTGGGCATAATACCCACTTTGTTTTGTATTCGTTCTGTGCACAATCAACTCAATCTTGAACTAGCAGATTGGGGATTAAATAAATAATTAATTTTTTTCGAATTAATTACGTCCAATTATCAGCACTAGTCACTGATAATAGCCTCAGCTTAGACGTTCGAACCCGTTCTTTTTACCAAAAATAGCTGCTCATCAGCTGTAGCCGACACCTGCTTTCTAGGTGTTGTTGTTGTTTGATGAATGGCCTCGTTGTGTTTGTTCTGTTGTTGATGTTGCAGCAACAGCAGCAGCAACAGCAGCAGCAGCAGAAAGAAATAAAAGACGAGGAACGTGAAGACTCAACTTTTCTGCCTGTTTTTTTAATCTGAATTCTTTTTTGGCTGATAGCAGCAGTTCCAACAGCGATTATGTAATAAGGCAGCGCAGCCAGAAATCACTTTCAACATCACATATGTGCAAGGCTGGCTGGCTGCTGAATTGAATTTGTTGTTAATGTCGTTTTTGCTGCTGCTGCTGCTACTACAGCTGTGGTTTGAATCTTTAGGCGCGCCACATCGCTGTATTATTTCGATCAAAGTAACATCAAAATCAACGTCGTATGCTTTTATTACGTGATGTCTTCTTTCTTCGTCTTTGCTATGTTTTGCTTCCTTTTTGTTGATGTTTTGTTGCTGTTGTTGTTGGTTGAGAATCGATTCACAAAATCACCTTCATCCATCAAATAATGGCCTACACATTTTCTGCTACTGCTTTTCACATTTATCTGCACCTTCAGCAGCAGCAGCAGCAGCGGTAGAGCACGTAATCAAAACGATGACAACAACAAGTGGAAAATCACACCTCGCTTTTCTTTTCTTTTCTTTTTTTTTTGGCTGTATTTATATATTTTTGCACTTGAGGTGAAATCAGATTTCGGGGCAATTTCCGCTGCTGTTTTCTAGGCCATTTATTAGAAAAAAAAGAATCTTTTATTGATGCTGTTAATGCTATCGTTGTTTCTGTTGTGATGTTTGGACGTCTGGCGAATATCCTCCGGTAATTTCTCTAGAAATTATTCCATTTTTAGCGAAATTAGGACAAAGTTTTCTTTTCCTTTTTACCGTTTCTATCATTCGCCACAAAAATTAATTTTTAAGCTTTAATGTGAATTCTCAATTCATGTTTGTTCGATGTAATCGCTGTTTTCTCTTTTTCTCTCTCGTTTTTATCGCGTTTTTGATTTTGCGTTTTTCATTGCAATTAAAAAAGAGTGAAGGACACAAATTTCCCTAAAGGAAATGGTCAAATTCACGGCAAAAAATGTCCCTGACAATTTCTAAAAACTTTTGTGTATTAAATTTTGCAGTAGTAACGAGGACAGAATTGTTGTGTGAATCATAAAAAAAATTATATTATAGGTAAAAGGGATCACCAAATTTGGTTACAAAATGATTTTTAATAATAAAAAAAAAATAAATTAAAAAATGACAAAAGAGAAAGAAGGGGAAAATAGATTTAAAAAAGCAGCAAAAAAGCAGTAAAAAGGCGGAGAACGAAATGGATAGAGATAGTAGAGATCATAGACAAAAAGATGAATTTGGCTTTTTGCAAGAAAATTGGCCAAAAGTAAAAAATTGAACGTCTCTAAATGAACATTAATTCATATCAATTAAATAATTAAATAAAAATTAAGCAAAAAATAAGATATAAAGCTCCAGGATAATGGTTTTTTCTCTCCACACGTGAGAAAGTGTTGAGGAAGATTTGAATACAATGAGAAAAAGGCTCAAATTAACAACAACAATAATGATTCTCAAAGAATCATTCAAGGCTGGATTGAATGTAAGCTTTCCAATATTTTTTCTTTTATTAAAAATCAATTATCAATGACAAAAATACATAAATACTTATTTGCCAGTACAGTAATCTCAGGTTTATACGGTAGTTAATCTTTTACAATTTTCAATGTTGGTTTTTTTATATTGCAGGAAATCACATTACTCAATTTTTTAGTTCATTTTGCATATGAATACGAGGGTGGATGGCCTGATGAATTAGTTTGATTTAAATTATAAGAAAAGGAATACCTGAACACATTCTTTGAGAAGCAGACACCCACCGCTAGCTAGCTAACCAGCAGCAGCGAGCAAATCGGTTGAAATTAGCATAAATTCAAATCGTAAAACCATCATCAAAAATGAATAAATACATAAAATTATATAAAAAAGGGAATTACGTAAAACAAGTTACAGCCATCTCTTTATACACGCACGCACACACATTTGCATACACATTACACACTTCGCATCACATACATTGCATCATCAGCAGTATCATTATCATCTCAGAAGCAAGACTTTCCGAAAAAAATGAGAAAATAATGAAAGGTGGGAAATTTGATTGAGAATTTCGCGCAAAAATTTACCCATCTTCTTTTTCAGTCATTTTCAGAGGCATTTTTTGTCTTCTGCTTTGTTGTTGCTGATCATTGTTGATTGTTCCAGTTTGTTGTTTTTGTATTTCATTTTAAAAAGTAAATATTTTTTATAAAACATTGATGAAACGCCCCCAAAAGATAGGTTCCAGTTTTTGAAACATTGAATAGATAATCATTTTATTATTGCTTCCAAAAAATTGAGTATTTTTTTCCAAAACACAAACAAGTTAAAAAACATCTTAAAAGTCTTTAGTGACTACTAAAATTTTATTTCTCCATTCGAAATAGCAGAAAAAATAGCTCCGGAAACTTTGCTTTTGGAAAATTCAAATTAAGAAAGAATTTGTCAAATATTTAAAAAAATAAAAAATATAAAATTTCATATATGTGCCAAAAAATGTTTGTGTAGGATTTTTTGTCAAAAATTTTTCTCGAAATTTGTCTGGAACCATTACCCAGTAGGTTATCTGGAGTGCTGATTCCGAATATGAAAGAATTTTTGACACGCGACATGTGACGCGCGACCATGCGGTAGCGATTGGTGTAGAGTAGAGCGATGGCGCGTGCGCGACTATTTTTTTTGACTTCCTAGCATAATACATACATATGTCGATCAAAAGCGTTTTGCGAGCTTTTGATTCCGAATCTGATAAAAAAATTAGACGAATAACCTCCAAAATAAAAAATATACATAGTACAAATTTTGGAAAGTTCGAAAAAATAACCTCATTCTCTTATCTTTGTCTTTTTTCTTTTGTCTGTTGGCGTTCCCTCTTTTTTTGTCTTTTCCATGCTTGAAATTTTATTTATTTTTTTAATTTTTATTAGTTGGATTTTTTTTCAAGTTTTTGTGCTTTTTAAAAGGGTTTTTTGTATTTTGTCGATTTTATGATATGTTATTAGCTTAAAAATGAAAAAAAAAAACGAAATAAAAACAAAAAGAAAAATGATATTGAAAAAAAGAAAGCAAATCTTTTTTCTTTTTCAGAAACAAAGAAGAAAGAAAGAAAGAAAATCTTCGTTGGAAGTAAAAGGAAGACTCTTTCAAGAGGTTTCTATTTATTTGTTTAGCATCTTCATTTAATTTCCGGAAATATTAGACAAGATAATAATATACAATTTTTCCATAATTTTCCAGAAAAAAGTGAAAAAATTTGTAAATGTAAATTGACTTTTTTGCCACTTAGGCCGATGGTGTTAAATTTATCTCTACAAAGAACACTATTTCTTTTAAAAAATGCAAAACTTTTTTTTTGCAGATGGGGGGGGGGAATTAACGGTGCGGGGATGGGAAAAATTCTGCATAAATTTGAAAAATTAGAAAAAGTTTTCCAAAAATTTTTAAAATTCTTATTTTTAGTAATAGTAATGGAAAACGTGCCGGGCCTCCGCATTGCCGTCCGCATCTCGCTATTTGTCGTACTCGTTAAGCCATAGAAAAGTTAAAAAAAATACATTATAAACAAAAAAATGAAAAATTTAGCAAAAATTGTAAAAAAAATTATTTGTTTTTTTATTAATTATTTATTTTTGGTTGTTTTTATTTACTTTTTGTTAATTTTATAAATTTATTTCTTGTAGTTTTTTTCATACGAACAATAAAATTATTCTTATGTATTTATAAAACAAAAATGTTATTAAAGTAAAATTAAACAAAATTTACTAGCTAGAATGAAATTTCATAAATTTGGCACATTTTTTGTATTGCGTTAGCTTGAAAATTTCTTAAAAATAAGATAAATAAAAAGTAAAAACTTCTTTTTTAGAAAAATATTTTCAGAAAACTATTCTTTCATTTTTTTCTTTGCCCAATACTTTTTTGGAACTTTGAAAATTGTTGGCTAAAATTATGTAAAAGTGAAAAAAACGAGGTAACAACTCAAATAAACAAGAAAGAAATCATTTAGTGAAATATTGAGTTTAAGATATGCAAATATCGTAAGTAAATGATTGAGAAAAAGAATTTTTTCATTTCATAAACAAAATACTAAACAATAACGATTCACGTGGATTGAGAGAATCTTGGGTGGAAAATTGCGACCACCCCCCATCCCCGACTCACAATTCTCTTATTCCAATAAATTTTCAGTAAAAAAGTTTTGAAACATTTCACAAATTTAATGTGAAATACTTCAAAGCTCCTCTCAATCCAATGAATTCCTCAATTTGAGTTTGCTAGTTTGGCATGGCAATAATTTTTTTCGCAATTTACAAGCCGTGGCGTTACTGTATTATACATACTGTTCATCTACCATTTAGTCAAATTAAACTGAAGACATGTGATAGCCCTGCGTTGTGGTCACAATTTGTGGTGACGTCACATAGCCTCCCACTACGGGCGTGGTGGCCGACCACGTGATTGGCCCCTAAATTTAGGAAAAAAATTAATTTGAAATTAAAAAAAGCCATAACCCTTTCTGTTCCCACAATAAATTACTTGTTGATAAGCGTATTCGGCGTGAATATCACGAATCCTGGGGTCGGCTTGCTGTGACTGTAAATATTGTTGTTGTGGTTGCTGTGCATACTGTTGCTGCTGCTGTGGAGGCTGTGCGTATTGCTGAGAATACTGTTGCTGTGGCTGCTGTCCACCGTACGTCATAGCTGCAGCAGTGCTGTAGGGCGATGGCTGCGTTCGTTCATAGCTGCAATGAAATTTGTGCAGATAATATTAATATGTATTAGGTAAATTAAATACTTTCTTGTGTGAACAAAAAAAAGTTCGCCCGGTGGGAAACTTCTGACTGAAAACTCATGGTGAAGAATTATTGTATGTATTTATTTACACAGTATTGGTTCTTGAATGGTTTCAAAAGGGACTTATGGGTTTATAAAATATTACACGTATTGCATAATGGATGTTCTTTAAACAGCAAATTCAGCAAATTGATATTTTCAAATACTGTACATGCACAAACAAAACTTACTCCGGCTGTTGCTGCATTGCAGCTGGACTGTAGGGCTGCTGTTGTGCCGTAATGACTTGTTGCGGCTCATGCTGCGGAGGCCATCCACCGTAACGACCCATTGCTGAAGGTGCTCTAGAAAAGCCCTTCTTTTTCCGCATCTAAGAACATTATATTATATTTATCTATTGGAGTACCTCTCTGCATTGATTTTTACGGTCAACCCAGAAAAATATAAAAATGTCATATCATTTATCTTTAATGTGTATCTCTTCAATGAATTGCATTCAATGAATTGTTATTATAATACTTACATTGACAACGCAAATGAAATAAATTGCGCCCACCACAGCAGCCAAAAGCAACATCGCCACGAGAACTATGGCAAATATTACCGCCACCTAAACTGGTTTTTTATTATTTCTGTTATCGTTGATTAATAACTTAATAAATTGAATTGATACGGATACAGCCGAATAAGGCCTTTAGTTACTGAATTTAGCAATGAAAAATTATTATTAAAAATTAAAAAAAAGGTATGCGACAACTTGACTTCTGGGAATACTTGACGTCCAAGAATACTTGACTGCGGCCCCCATCTTTTTTTAATTTTGGTAAGTCCTGAAATTACTCTACAGAAATCAATTTTTTACCAATTAAACAATAAATACAACGTATAAAATAAAAATTTCAGTCTTGATAAATACGTCTAAACTCCTAAAATTATGATCTTAATATACACCGGATTATGTTATCAATGCAAACATCTCATATTTAAGAAACATTTTGTTTACTTTATACATTAAAATTATATTAAATTTATACCATATATAATACAATTTTTACTCCAAGTGTCGAGATGACCGGCGTCAAGTTGTTCCATATTTCATAATTTTTTTATAATACATTACCTGATAATTGTAGTAATTTGCTGCGTAGGCCATTTCGAAGGTGTATTATACTACGGCTTTTTGTACAGTATAATGCCGTAGAAGGTTATTCAATAGTTGCCAATTGATCTGTACTTTTTCCCATTTTAGTCAGCGAGCGCTAAGAGATAATAAAATGTAAAATTAGCGGCAATTCTCTTCACATTAAATTTTTGTTGTCATATAAAAGATTGTTGTCGATTTTTGAATTGTTGATATTTGACGCGAAACCCAAAAAATGCTAAAAATTTAAATAAAAGTAGAACATGAGAAATCAAACATTTTTCCCTTTTTTATTTAGAAAACTTTTTTGTGCAAAATTGAAAACATTTTTTATATTTGCTAAAATATCACCATATACGATTATTGAATATTAAATAAAATAGTTCCTATATTTTATAATGTTTTTCCATGTTTCCGAAAAAGACGTGTTTAGGATTTGGGCAAACATTAAACTATGGTCACTCACTTACAGCCATGGCCAAATGGCGGGGCAAAATTTATGAGGGCAAGTGCGTGGCTTGTGTATGGCTTTGTGTCTCACAATGTCAACAAATAAATATTCCAAAATGCAACAAAAATGACCAAATATTTCAATTGAATTTTTTTTATCGATTAACAAAACTTTAAAAAGTAAAAAATCAATTATTGTGGAATCTTATAAAATCAATTGGCATATTCAAACAATTCCAACAAATTGAATAATATTCGCAAATAGCATGTTTGCGTAAAAATATTCAAAAGATTGGACAAAAAGGAAAATTAAAAATCGTACAAAAAGCATCGAAATTTACATTTCTTTCTTTATCGCTTTCGAAAATTAATATTTTTCCTTGCTTAAAGGACGATCGGGAAAATGTTACTGATAAATAAAGTGAGAGGGAAGCCACGTCGTCTATGTGTGTTTGTATGTAAATGTGTAACTTTTGACAAATAACCCGTATGGGCGTTTAGTCATTTCATTCGGCTCCGGGAAATTTTTGAATTCTTGAAATAAAATTGTAGTTTTTCTGCAATCCCCCTCTTTTTCCCCTTTTCTTACCACCCCCTTCCTCTCCCCCTCTGCACTTTGTACAATGTTTCATCAATGTATTTTACAGTTTAGTGTTATACATTTTTAAAATAGTAAACTATGTATGTAACAACCGACGGTGAAAAATGTCAATTTTTTTCTAATTTTGACCAACACTTTTTAAGATAGAAATGAATCGAGTGAGTCATGGAAAGTGGAAAAAATATCAAAATACTTCCATCAGAAATAATTGAAGAACAAAGAAAGAGGCAAAACACGAAAATATTTCAAAAATCCTGCAGGAAGTGGACAGCAGAAAGAAAATAAAGAAAAGCAAAAGAAAAAGGTGGACGTATTCTAATCAAAAATTTCCTCAACATTGCTCAAAATTTGCACAAATTTTTTGGCTTACTGTTTACATAAGAAATTCCTTCTCTTTGTTTGTCCCGTTGTCTAGCCATCTCACTGCTTTTCGCAATTTCTCATTCTGACTTCAAATTACAATTCATTTACGCGCAATTTTTGTTTACTTTGCTGCGGCTTTCGTTTACCTGAATTCCGTGATTCAAATCATCACAAGAACGAAGAAAAATTTAACAAATTTGAAATTTATCAAGTTCCGTAATTTTTCCGTCAAACTAAAAAATATTGCTTCAAACCCGGATCGTTCCTTTCCCAATTCCATTATACCTCTCGAAAAGTGGGAAATGAATTTAACAAATACAAAAAA
>SAUE01000096.1:6972-18704 GCA_009724625.1 Deladenus siricidicola | reverse complement strand
AACTTTTGGTGTGTTCGTTTTTAGAAAATTTTCAAATACTTATTTTTCAGCTATGCAAGGCAGCATATTATAAACAACCAAAGATGATGCTTTTTCAACCCCATCTTATGCTGTGGGGCCCTCGAAAGCCCAAGGATCGTCGCTTAGCTCAAACCCAAGAAGAACGATGGAGAATTTGAGGGTCATATTGTTGGCAGCTAAGGGATCAATTTACAAATTTTATTGCTTATTTTATTCCCACTTGTTTGTACCCCACTTGTTTGTAGTGCGAAAAATTCATAACCCAAACTTGGTACTCAATTTTTTGTTTTCCTGTCTGTAAATATCTATATGTACGTAAATAAAAGTAACCTCGTCAGCTTATTGTTTCGGCTTTTATAAATTATTGGCGTGAAGAATATATACATATTAATGTTTTCTAACATTTAGACGCCGAACTAAATCAGCGAAGTGGACGCATTATCGAAGCGTTCGAATTTCAGGCGGGTTTTGGTGGGTGAGTCGGTACCACATTTTGAGCGCTTGTAAAATGTTTCTGCTGAAATAAGAAAGAAGAAATTGGAATATTTGTATCATTTTAGGAATTAAAAAAAATTTTAGGAATTTAATTAGTAATTAGTTTATTTTTATTTTAGGAAGTACCGAATTTTGTTGATTTTGACTACGTTTTTAAAATAATGGATTTCAGCCGATCGAATTCTAGCCGAAATTCTCGACGAAATCAAGAAGAAACATTTTTTCACTTGCAAAAAATGTTTCTACAAGTATGTATATATTATTTCATGTTATATGTTTTGAATTATCAAAAATTGATCTATTTCTGTTAATGTCTTATAAAATACATAATGTTTTCGGCATGAAATGCGCTAAATTAAAAAAATGTTAACTTTTACATACATTTTACAATGTGTATGTAAATAAAATTGTTATAATATTGCATTTAAACAAAGCATATAAATATTCGTATCGTTTTTCAAAATTTTTTTTTCATTACATTTTATTGTGAAGATTATAAGTTTATTCTCATATAATACTTAGTAAGAGGTTAACGTGTTAGTCGAGTGAGTTACAATTCTCAGCAAAGTTACTAACTGATCTAGAGTGTTACAGCTTTGCAGATTTGTTTACCAATTAATTGATTTGTTTTCTTGTTTTATAGCTTTTTATTGCCGGATTTTGCAATATTCGGACTATATTTCACGTCCCCCACTTTTAACGATCGAAATAAAAAATTGACAGAATATTTTGTTTGTTCGAATAGTTGTAATGGCTATGATTATCTTCACTTTTGTTTCTCGATCTGGCTGTGATTTGCTGGATCCGACTCACCCGACTAAAAAAGCGAAATAAATCGTCGATTCAATTGCCTTTTGCTAGGATAAAAATCATTGCTAGTTGCATGTCTTTCTCTTCCATAATGTTCTATGCGAATTGGATAAAGACATATTTACGCATTTTCAGCAATGAACACTTTTTGTCGTGTGTTCTTCCCGTGTTTGCGGCCATTTAACCTTCAAAATGAATTTTTATTTAGCCGTTTAAACTTGGAAAAATAGTCATGAATATGTTCATATGTCAATAATAAGTGAGAAAAACGAATTTTATTTGAAATGCTAGCAAAAGTCTGGTCCGATCGCAAAGGCAAAGAGTAAAGATAACGAATGTGTTAACCATTTTGACGGCCACATCTTAAATGAGTTCAACAAATTGCAAGTTTCGGGTTTTTCAAGATAAGTTTCGGATTTCAAGACACTTAGAAGAATTCTGAAATAAAGAGGCAGTCAAACAGTTGAAATATCTTTTGTAGTCATGTGCTCAAGCGAACTGTACGACCGGGAGATGGTAGCTACTATAGTACTAGCTAGCTGTCAGAACGAAAAGAATCAGTTTGGTGTTTGGGATTAAGTTGCACAGAATGTACTTTGCCACAATTTTATTGGAACTTTTGTTTGCAATTACAAATCAATAGCCGTATTGACGCCTCGAAAAAAAGAAAACAAACAAATATAACAAATTTTATGTATTTTTATTTAGGGATCGGTTCTTTTTGTCATCGTTCATACACATAAAAACTTGACTAGATTTTAGCCATTTTTCCGAAATGATTTTGCTGGCGGTTATTTGTGTGTTTGGCAACTGACAACAGCTGTCAGAAAAGCGAATAATTGATATATTTGATCTTGTTTAACGTGAATGAAAAGTGGAAAAAACGAAACGAAACAAACATAATTGTCAAAAATTGGGAATGATTACGCTGAATTTAAAAATAAATGTTAAAGAAAGCACAAAATACTAGCTTTCCGTACACAAAACGCGAAAGAAAAAAAGAAATGTGCACATCAAATATATCGACTTATAGCTCAAAGCCATTTCGTCTCGATATTACGCGATTTGCCGTGGAATTGAGGATGGTGACAGGGGGATTTTGTTAATTTTGTTGTTGTTTTAAGTACAAAAAGTTTGGCTAGATTTCACAAAAATTCGTCTTACTTAATTCTGACAATGAGCTCATATTTTTTGAATTTGACCAACCTCAATTTTAAATTTTTTTAAAGTTAACTTTCCTACATACATGTATATGTATACTATGTCTACAATAAATTTTTGTTATGATTTATTGTTGACATTATTGTTATTTTTCGCCTTTTTATGATACAAAAGGGTTTTAAAAAATGACGTTTTGGGAATTTTCATTTCAAATCGATTATTATTTTTTAACTTTACAGCAAAAAGTCAAGATTCAAAACAAGTTGGTCAATGAGCTTTCAAACTAAAAAATAGCACTAAAATCGCTGAGTATAAAAGTTATTTACTTACATAATATGTATTACTCAGTTATAAGTAATTCAACTTTTTTTCTAATTTCTGGGTCACACCATTTTCAGAGTCATATATTTGGGCAAAGTTTTATTATAACACTACTACCATTGTTCTGTTCGACGTACGAAATGTCTTATGATTTTTAATTTTTATTTTAGACAGGAAATCCTAAAATGTATCAAATTTCATCTTTTTTTTAAATATTTTAAAATATACTTTTCAAATACATAATACGTTTTTGTCATCGTAATTTTATAAATCATTTGAAAGGTTAAATATGGATTTATTTAAAGAGGAAGCTTATTTTTTTAGTCATAATACATATATATATACGTATATCATTTTTTAACTTTATTACGAATTTAGATTTTTCTTTGCACAATTACAACCTAAAGTTTATGCAGTTTCCAAAGCTAGTTAACATTAGCTAAAGTTAAAGTTTCCAAAATTAGTTTAAATTTCCACTTTTCCGCACTTTTTTGGAATCTCTAGATATCCCATCGATTTAGACGATTGATCGGATATCCGATCAAAAATGATGTCGATAGGTACCTAGGTGTAATCGAAAGTACTCGAACCTTGAAAATAGAAGAGCTATGGGTGACAAAAAGCGCGAGAAAATGGAAATTTACTCTAGATAGTTAAATTAATTTTGGAAACATTGCCGCTATCGAAATTTTGAGTAATTTTAATGTCACAAATCAAATTAGTAAAGAAAAATTAATTCATAAAACATTGAATCCTTGGAAATTGCAATCTTTGGAATTTGCAAATGGAATTTTACCAGTGTTTAGGGATATGAAACAAAAATTTCGGTATGAAAATTGGTAAGAATAATTTCATACAAAAAGTTTTTTGGCTTGTTTTCAGTGTACGTACAATTTTCTAATTCGCCACACACTACACTTCACAGCTCAAAAACGGACAAAAAAGTACTTTGGATTTTTTTTGAAAATAAATGTGTCTTTCGACGATATTTTTTCGAAAGAAGCTCACTTCTGTACCAGCCAAGTGCTGACGACAGCCTTCCAAATTTTTTTTTCTTTTCCATGGTTTTTTTGGCACGCCCGCCATACCTTTTTTCCCACGAGTTTCTTTCACAGCAACCGTTTTACGCTAATGTTATTCTTTTGTGTCTTTATCAGCTCATCTCTCCCTTTGTCATCAATTTTACGTAAAAGTGTGCTTGTTTTAAAATTGTAATAAGACTATATTTAGTACTTTAAAAAGTTAAATTTAGTGTCATTTTCGTTTTTATAGAGCTTTATTTTTTGAGCAATGCCCATTTTAAGAAGCCGCCATTTTTTAACTGAGAATTTTTGTATTTTACGCGTGTAATTGGTTGGAATTTGAACAAAAATGTCCCTAGCAGAATGATTGGCATTTTATTTTTTGAATGAATTTGCAAATTTAAATGAATTTTCAGACGAATTTCGCAAACAAATCAAAAATAACGTCGTAAAAAAATATCCAAAACACTTGCAGGAACTGTTTAGGTATGCACTACGCACGTGAAAAATAAAAATTTCGACTATAACAAAGTCTATTTTTATCGCGACAATAACACCGGTTTATTTTAATATAATTTAAAATTTTTCAAGTGTATAAATTTAGAAGTTGTGAGCTGTTTATCGTCTCACGCATCTTGAAATTTGGTGCGAGATGGAGAACGCACACACAAAGTCTCCAGAGGAGATAGCGCGGTTCTTTAACACAGGTCCCGACGGTCTGACCGAGTCTCAGGTGGAACAACTACGGGAAAAATATGGTAGCAATGAAATGCCCACGGAAGAGGGTAAGAAGCTGTGGGAGCTGATTTTGGAACAATTCGATGATCTCCTTGTAAAAATTCTACTGTTGGCCGCTATTATTTCTTTTGTAAGTTTTTTTAATTTTTTGAAAAAATTTCAAAATTTCAATGATGTCTTAGGTACTTGCTTTATTCGAAGAACACGACGATCAGACGAGTGCCGTTACCGCATTCGTCGAACCGTTCGTCATTCTCCTCATCCTAATTGCAAATGCGACAGTGGGCGTATGGCAGGTAAAATTTTCTATTATTTTATTCAAATTTGTTTTTAACTGAGAATTTATTTTATTACTAAACTGATTATTTAATTACTATTTTTTAATGATTTACACTAACTTTTTAACTAACAAAAATGGAAGACCACTTTAAAATATTTGGTTTTAAGCTAAAAGGATTTGAAATTTGTTTTTATCTACAGGAAAGGAATGCGGAAAGTGCGATTGAGGCGCTTAAGGAATACGAGCCGGAAATGGCAAAGGTTGTTCGTGCCGAAAAGCACGGCATCCAAATGATTAGGGCGAAAGAACTTGTGCCCGGTGATCTTGTCGAAGTTTCAGGCATGTTTTTCACTACATTTCAATTTTATTCAGAAAAAATTCCCTAAATTTAAATTTTCAGTCGGTGACAAAATTCCTGCGGATCTTCGTCTTGTGAAAATCTTTTCTACCACGATTCGAATTGACCAGTCCATCCTCACTGGCGAATCTGTATCGGTGATAAAGAATTTGGACTCCGTCAACGACTCTCGCGCTGTCAACCAGGACAAGAAAAATTGTATTTTCTCGGTAAATTTTTTTGTTATTTGCAAAATTTTGACCAAACAATTTTATCAATAAATGTTTTCAGGGAACGAATGTCTCGTCTGGTAAGGCTCGTGGAATCGTGTTCGGAACCGGTCTGTCGACGGAAATTGGCAAGATTCGCACTGAAATGGCCGAGACGGAGACTGAAAAGACTCCTCTTCAGCAAAAACTTGACGAATTCGGCGAGCAATTATCGAAGGTTATTTCGATTATTTGCGTAGCTGTGTGGGCGATCAACATCGGACACTTCAACGATCCGGCCCACGGCGGCTCGTGGCTGAAGGGCGCCATTTACTATTTCAAAATCGCCGTCGCTTTGGCTGTCGCGGCTATTCCCGAAGGACTTCCAGCGGTTATCACAACTTGTCTTGCTCTGGGTACGCTGTTATTCGTTTCACATTAGGGTGTTTATTGCTTTGTGTAGCCATTTTCTTCGGGCTTGTTCACTTTGTATGGTGTTTTTTAATCATTTTTATGTGTGCATTTAAAATTTTATATTCTTAAATTTTAAGTATATTAATTTTTAAAATGTTTTGTTTGAAAAAATCTAATTTTTAGGCACTAGGCGTATGGCGAAGAAGAACGCCATTGTTCGCTCGCTGCCGTCAGTGGAGACGCTCGGATGCACTTCGGTGATTTGCTCGGACAAGACCGGAACGTTGACGACGAATCAGATGTCCGTATCGAAGATGTTCACTGTGGAGAATGCGTCAGGAAATGACATCAAATTCACCGAGTTCGTCATCAACGGCTCTACGTATGAGCCCACCGGTCAAGTCTTTCACAATGGCGTACAAATCGACTGCGCGGCGGACGAGTACGAATCGTTGGCCGAACTGGCAACCATTTGCTCGTTGTGTAATGACTCGGCTGTTGACTTCAACGAGGTTTGATGATACTTGAATTTTTTTTGTTTTGTTTTTTGAATGGCACGAGCATAAAATGAAAACATGCGTTTAAGATATTTGATCACATAATGTGTTTTTTTCTTATATTTGTTTCGTAATTTAATTGGAAATTGTTTTAGACAAAACACATTTATGAGAAGGTTGGTGAAGCGACAGAAACCGCGCTTGTTGTTCTGGTGGAGAAGATGAACGTTTTCGGAACACCCAAACAAGGACTTTCGCAACGAGACCTGGGCAACGTGTGCAATCGAGTGATCCAGCAAAAATGGCGCAAAGAATTTACTCTGGAATTCTCACGTGACCGCAAGTCGATGTCCTCGTACTGTGTTCCGTCACTTCCGGCCGGCTCCAACGCTGGTGCTAGGATGTTTGTTAAGGTATGTAATTTTTAGACGAATATTTTCAAATACTCCATATATTTTTTATCTTACGGATTGTTGTAATTCTGGAATATAGTTTTAATTACGTTTTTGATGTTACTTGACTTATTTTGTAGGGCGCGCCAGAAGGAGTTTTGAACCGTTGCACTCACGTTCGCGTAGGCAACAAAAAGGTACCATTGACTCCGGCCATGACGAAACGAATTGTCGATCAATGTGTGCTATACGGTACTGGACGTGACACTTTGCGTTGTTTGGCGCTCGGCACCGTTGATGAACCAACCCCTCCATCTGCGTAATTTCTTTTATTAAATATAGTTTTTCAACTTATTTTAATAATGAATTTCAGAATGAACCTCGAAGACTCCAACCAATTTGTCAAGTACGAGCAGAACATCACTTTTGTTGGAGTTGTGGGAATGTTGGATCCGCCCAGAACCGAAGTCAGTCTTTCGATTAAGAATTGCAGACATGCGGGAATTCGCGTCATCATGATCACCGGAGACAATAAGAACACCGCCGAAGCTATTGGTCGCCGTATTGGACTTTTCGGTGAAAACGAGGAAACTTCGGGTATGTTGTTAGTTGTTACGTAAACGAACTTTTTATTGTATTTTTATGTTTCTGAATTTACAAATATGGGTAATTTTTGTAGGCAAATCCTACACCGGTCGCGAATTTGATGACTTGCCTTTGGAGCAACAGTCGGACGCGGTTCGTCGCGCTAAACTCTTCGCACGTGTGGAGCCAGCGCACAAATCGAAAATCGTTGAGTACTTGCAGTCCCAGGGCGAAATTACAGCCATGACCGGTGACGGAGTTAACGACGCGCCAGCGCTCAAGAAAGCCGAAATCGGAATTGCAATGGGCTCGGGTACGGCAGTGGCGAAAAGCGCCGCAGAGATGGTTTTGGCCGACGACAATTTCTCGACGATCGTCGCAGCGGTGGAGGAGGGTCGTGCTATTTACAACAACATGAAACAATTCATTCGCTACCTTATTTCATCAAATATCGGAGAAGTTGTGTCTATTTTCTTGGTGGCCGCCCTTGGTAAGATTTATTCAATATTTAAAAAAATTTTAAATTTAATTTCTGTGTTTTTAATGTAAATTGAAAATTTAATTTCAGGTATTCCGGAAGCTTTGATTCCTGTTCAGCTGTTGTGGGTGAATCTGGTAACGGATGGTCTTCCGGCTACGGCTCTCGGATTTAATCCGCCTGACTTGGACATCATGGATAAGGCACCGCGTTCCGCTAGCGAATCGCTCATTTCGAAATGGCTTTTCTTCCGCTATATGGCTATTGGAAGTGTGTTTTGAGAAAGTTCAATTTATAACGTCGAAAAGAAATTTTGATTGAAATTCTAATTTGCAAAATTGAAATCATTTAATTTATTCAATTTTAGCCTACGTGGGCATCGCAACGGTTGGAGCATCCATGTGGTGGTTCTTGTTGTACGAGGATGGCCCACAAATTTCTTATTACCAATTGACTCACTGGATGCGTTGTGAAATTGAACCCGAAAACTTTGCCGATTTGGATTGCGCCGTCTTTGAGGATAATCACCCCAACGCTATGGCGCTTTCTGTGCTCGTAACGATAGAGATGTTGAACGCGGTGAACAGGTAAATTTCTTAGGTTACAAAATATTAAAAAAGTTTCGATCGTCTACAAAGTTTTTCTTTTTTAATTTTTTAAATTTTAATTTGTTTTTAGTTTGTCTGAAAATCAATCGTTGCTCAAAATGCCACCGTGGACGAATATTTGGTTGTGTGCGGCCATCGCGCTTTCGATGTCTCTGCATTTCATCATCCTCTACGTTGACATCATGTCGACCATCTTCCAGATAACGCCGCTCAACGTCACCGAATGGTTTGCGGTGCTGAAGATCTCGATACCTGTCATTCTGCTGGACGAGACGCTGAAGTTCGTCGCTCGCAACTACGTTGAGGGTTCGTCTGTTGATGGTAGCAAAAAAAGACAGAAAGTACTCACCCCGCGAACGCTCTTTTACTTGAGTGGATTTGCGGTAGCGTGGGTGGCGTACTTTTACGTGATCCTCAGCCCCTATGCGCCGCAGTTGGCTCACACTTTTGGGTGGGCTGGCCGCGCATCGGCTACGCCCTACTACGCCAATTTAAAGTCGGAGTTATAAAGAAGGACAAAATTTTCTTATTATCCGACTAAGCGGATATCGAGAGACCTCTGGAGTTGTTCTCTTTCCATTTGATCACCGTTATAATATATATATAATTATGTGACTGTCATTTAATTATTTTTTTTCTTCGTTTTAATACGATGTCCCTCTTGTTTGTTGTTTAAAAAGCGAATATTTTCGTTGCGCTGCAAACGTCCGACAAGGTTGTTGCAAAAGGTTTTTTTGGTTGAGTGTGATTAAAAAATACATTTTTACTAATCGATACAGCGTTTTCATTGCCAAATTCGAGTTGTTTTATGTGCTAACCTTTAGAACTTCGTTTGCAGCGTGAAAATTTGGGTAATAATAAATACTTTGTTCTTTCGGTTCAAAACAATTTACTGCTTACACGATTAACCTTCGTTGATTCTGACACCTAGCCCGTTAACGCTAATACAATTTTAATTTAATAACACAATAGATTTTCTCGAAATTTTTTTAACCCTCCACCTCTGTTTTGGGGCTAGAACCATCTGAATACCGTATGCCCAATTTAAATTTACTCGTAATTAACTGTTGATGGTACATTTTTATTTACGAAATTACACTTTATTTTCTAACATTCTTCGAAGAAAAAAGTGCTCAACTTCAATATAATTTGTAACATATTTCCAAAATCTTCTCATCGACATTTAGGCATTTTTACGCGAAATTTTTCAATTCCCGCCATAAAGACGATATCCACTTTTTGTTGATCGCTGCTATGTGTGCTCTAGCCCCTTCCTATTTTTTTAATTGAAATATCGACCAGTTGGCGATGAAAAATTGCTCGCAATTAATTCAGGAAAAAAAAGAAATTCGTAAAGGCTTATGAAAACTTGGTGACGGGGAAAACTTTTTTAAATTATTGCACTTCGAAGATAATTTTTTGTTTTTGTGGTATTAATAATTTGTTGCGTAAATAAAATTTTCAATTTTTATTTCATCAATTTTCATTTTCTTAAAATTCCTTGATGTTTGCTTAAATTTAACGCTTATTTTCTTAATTTAAACCAAACTGAATTGTCTCCGCAGCTTACTTAAATGTGCGTTTTTAATCTGAAAATACAAAAAAAAGTTTATTAAAGTGTCGGGCTCAGAAATTTTCCATTGGAGTGTAAGAGATTCAAAGGCTCATGTTTCCGTTTACGTTCGTAGGTCAAAAAATTTCTTCACATAGAGGAGGGTGTAGCTACCCCTCCCTTTAACACCCACCCCAAGGGGTATGGAAATATCTGTTCACCTCCCCCATAATTTGATTGGTTACGCAAAAATACAGGACTGAATTAAATCAAATTCAGGTAAATCTTATAAATCGCCTTGAAAATTAAATTTCGACCAAAATATAATATCTCTGATGATATTTATATGTATTTAAAGAATACATAATTATCAATTATTTAATTTTATTTTTTGGCCACTCCTGTAGTTTACAATAAATCAGAAATGTTGTTTTCCTGGCGCAGAGAAATACGCATGCACGTGTTACAGTAATTTACATGTGTGCAAGGTACAATCAGTGAGGTGATGTAATCACAAATCAAACTTTGCCTAAAAAACCACATACCATCCTCAGTTTTCAGTGGCGTTCAAGTTACACCACTGGTTACAATACATATAATATAGGGATAAACAACTTATATACAAAACATATACATAAACATTAAAGTCTGAGAAACACTTCATCATAAACCCATTTTTTAGGCGAAGGAAAGCGAAAAGACGAATAATTAACAATGGGTTGATTTCGAAGCTGTAAAAACGATCTCTACGCCTCGTCAAATCTCCATCAAAGTCTTTTTAATATGGTGCACATGTGTCAATCTCGATAGTGTTCAAATAGGATCCGGTTCGGTAACCTTGTTCAGTTAATGAGTTTAAAATTTCTCCATTTTTGTGAACATTATAATAGTCTAAATTAAGCTGAACCGTCGAATGACGGAAAAAAAGAAACAATTACGATTTTTCTTATCTCTCATACGCAAACTTGCCTTCGCATAAATTTTATCGTTATTTAAATTCGAATCGGAGCTTCGATTCATTTGTCGAACGACTAGTTCCTCTTTTGAAATCAACTCTTAAAGCATGTATGTACAATGTTGATATTTTTACCAAATTTCTTTTAAATGGGCAAATAATTTTTTGATTACTATCTCTTCATAGTAGTATTTTCTGTAATACGGTTTTTCCTCGAAATTTTAGTACTACAGTAGTCGGTATTTTTACATCGGTATTTTCCTTGAAATTGTTTTGCAAAATTGTGCATTTTGCAGATTCTTACGCATTTTTTGATACCAAAGACAAAATTTACAGTAGGAGTCTTCTACCATAGGACTGACATTTTTAAGAGCACTTTTTCACTCTGGCCTTTGGTTTTTTTTCAAATTTATTTGTGCAACAATTCGGGCATTTATTTGGGAGGTGTGAGGGGAGACAACAGCTACATACAGAAAGATGATGAAGAATTTGTCAATTAACAACATTACAGGGAAACTTGATTGTTTTAGGGTTTCTATTTTTTCCGAATTTTGTTGATTTTTATACTCATGTATTTTTTTGGTATAATAAAATTTAACGTAAAATTTACGCTCATTGAATCACAGCTTTTTGGGATAATTAATTCACAACACAGGCGCAAACAAAGTTGATTTTCGAGATCAGCGACCCAGAATCTTTCTAAACATAAAAAATTCCCCTGACCAATTTTTCAACTAAAAAGTCAACAAAAATGAGGGACTTATTGTATATGATACGCAATTGCAGAATTTTATCATCAAAGCGCATTCTTTATTATGAAAGAACGATCCTTTCGGGTTTCCTCACAACCCTGGCAG
>SAUE01000095.1:83041-94370 GCA_009724625.1 Deladenus siricidicola | reverse complement strand
CCATTCTGATTCCAAAAATGAAGTCAGATTCTCGGCCGTAATTGACCTTCACTCGTTTTTCAAGCATAACTCAGCCAGTAGTTGGCGAAATTGTTTGAGCGTGCTGTCGATATGACAAAACATCCTCATCAAATCACATTCTAGTCGAGATTTCGATTGATATACTCATTTTTGAAAAAAAAATTAAAAATTTGAAAGTAGAATATAATTTATTGAGGATGTTTTGTCATACTTCGCCCGCTTTCCTCTTTCGAATAACATATGAAATTATCGATTTGGTGGTACACGAACTTCATAAAAAATGACAAAAATAATTTTATGTAAATAGATTTATGTTTATGTAAAGTAAATATGTAAAAAATCATCTTTTTCCAAACAATTTGTGATGAAATATTCAAAAAAGTTGCCCGAGCGATGAAAAAAAATCTTTGAGACATCATAAATTCGGAGTTCTGCACATTCCTGCACACAAATTTCGTATATTTCTCATAGGTTGGTGAGCAAGATTAGAGAAGGTGAAGCCGAAATTCGTTTGAATATATGAAAGCCGGGGACAAATGCCATTTAACTTTCGTTAAAAAAATTCAACTTTCGCTAAAAGTTAAATTAAAAATTTCACTTTTGCTTTTAACTTTCAAAAGTTAAATTAAATTTTTAACTTTTGTTTTTAACTTTAATAAGTAAAATTAAATTTCATTTTCATCAATTTTTAAATTTTTTTTAACTTTGGAAACACTGCAGCCGAGCATTTTCAGAGTATGGTCCAATGGAGAAAAATGCTCCATTTTGGTCCTTCTACTTCGCTGATTTTTTGCGAGAGTTTTGGCGCGAAAAATTTTTCATCGATTATCCGCCCTTGACAAATTTTTGAAAATTCACTTTTCCCGTCATAACTTTTTCATTTCGAAATATAAGTACATAATGTTTATAGTCATTTTGAAGGTCTCCGCGAAATCTATCCAAATTATTTTACAGAATGAAAAAGTGTTGTAGTATACGGTAACTGTGACCACTTGAATATTTTATGAATTTGTGCTGTTTTGTCTTGACAAGAGGCCACATCGGAATTTTTGTTAAATTATGTTTAATATTCTGAATTTGTCTACTGAAGACGCGTCGAATGCCGCAAACCGCGTTTTGCCATCTTAAAAACTCGAGCCGTGGAGGCATTTAGAAGGATTTGGCGATTTCGATCGAGGTCCGGCCAGGATTCACTCTTACATTAAGAGTGATCACCAAGATTCTATGAAAATGTCTGAAACTTTACCTAAAACACGAATACTCATAGAAAAGAAGATCGCAAAGTTTTTGTGCCCCTCCCACCTCCCTACCGTACCCAACCACCATGGCTACTGTCCATTGGGGGTATATGTACATATATGTGTATGTATGCCATAATGAGAAAATGACAAAATTAAAGACTTTCAGGCTTGAACTCATACCCAGGTAATTCCCAGCGGGAAATCCGATTTTTATATCTATTTCTACTGTAATCTACCGTATACCCCGCTACAGTATAATGGTATGAACAGTAGCCTTGGTTGGGTACGTTTTTCTGCCCCTATGACATAAGGTTCAGCCAAATCGAAGACTATGTCCAAATCCGTGTTCCAGCTCTGTGTAAATTCAGACCTCGCGTCTTAACAACTTTGGTTTTGACATTGGGGCTTGATAGTTAGTGTACTGACATTTGCGTCCGCCGACATTTGCGGCCCCGGCATTTGCCGCTCTCGACATTACGTAATCATAATAATAATTGAAAAGGAAGATCAGCTGATTGCATGGCACATCTTTTTTATTTGCAATAGAACGCATTGAATTTTTTTATGCATATCAAATCTGTTGTGTTGTTATGTCATTGCTGAATATACTTGCATTAATTTATTATTATGATTACGTAAGCGTACATACATATGTACCTCTTTTTCTGAATAAAATGTCATTTTGAACATACAGAAGTTGGCTTTCGCCAATATAATATTTTGCTAAATTATTTAAAAAATTTTGGCTGTCATACCGCAAATGTCGTTTATGGGATTTTTTAATTTTTTTAAAAATGAATAAAATTTAATTTTTTTGGTAGCCACAAATGTCCGTTTTGGGGGATTTTTTTATATTTTATTTACTACGAGCCGCAATTGTCGAGGCCGCAAAAATACAAGCCGAAAATGTTGGGTTCATTGTGCGAGCCGCAAATGCCAGGCCGCATATGTGGGGACGCAAATACCCGAGCCGCAAATACTTAGATCAGATTGTTTAAAAAAAGATTTGCACTTACTTTTAATCCACAGAATTGGATTTGTATGAAAGTTATTGATTTTCGTATACGATTGGTCATCGGAATATAGTGTTAAACAAATGACTAAAACGGAAAGAAATTGAGCCACAATAAAAACAATCATAGCCAACAGCGAGTAATAATCTCTTTCTCGTAGGAAGTTAGCGGAACTTGTAGTATATAAAAGGAAGACGATTGTGAATAAGCTGAACGATACAAGCGTCCATCCGTCAATACCACCTTTTCCAGCAATTAACGAGTAAAGAATCACATAAGCGACGGAGCAAAAAAGTACAAGGTTCATTAGCCACGAGGCGCCGAAAATTATCTATTTGTTAAACAAAATGTAGTCGTTACAACCAGGACTGTGGCTTGAATCATTTTTTGAATCATGATTCAAATCATAGCTCGGATTCAAATCATAGCTGTTATCAATTTTTTAACTGATTGGATCAGTAAAAATAAAAAAAGGAGCGAGCAAAAAGCGAAGATTAATCAAAAATCAAGCCGAAAAGTTTATTCTTGCGAGCGCGGTCAAAAATTGAATTTTTGCTTATATATTCTCAAAAAACACTGCTAACTAATTTAGGTTGAAGTTGGCAAAATTTTTGTGCCAAAATTTAAAAATTTTCGAAAATTTTGGGAAAATGGCCGATTTTCCAAAAATCGAAAGACGCTTGTGATTTCAAAAATCGAAACGAAAAAATGCCGAAAATCAAAAATTTCTACGCCCTTGATATATGCAGTTATATAATACATAACTTCCACGCAGTGTTTTCCCTTTTTTCAAAAAATGAAATTGAACCGACAAAATGAACTTGAAAAAAATTCAAGTCACCGGTTCAAGTTAATTTGAAAAAATTTCAAATTCAAGACGCCAGTTCAAATCAATTGGAAATAAATTCAAATTCAAATCGCCAATTCAAATCAATTGGAAATAAATTCAAATTCAAATCGCCAATTCAAATCAATTTGAAATAAATTCAAATTCAAGTCGGCAATTCAAATCAATTTGAAATAAATTCAAATTCAAATCGCCAGTTCAACTTGACTTTTTCAAAATTAATTTGAAGATGTGGCTTCCAATTTAATTATTTTTGGTAAATTTTCTATTTCTAGTTAATTTAAAAGAGATGCGAAGTGGACAAAGTTTCCCAATCAACGAATACGACGATTTTAAAATGGAAAATTCAAGTTGAATTGGCATTTTGAATTTGAATTTATTTCAAATTGATTTGAATTGGCGTCTTGAATTTGAAATTTTTTCAAATTAACTTGAACTGGTGACTTGAATTTGAAAAATTCAAATGAATTTCATTTGAGTCGAAATGGGAAAACACTGCTTCCACGAAATTTTGACTCAAATTTTTCGGATTTGATATCGAAACAAAGAACCATTGTAGTGTCGTGACAAAGAACTCTTAAAACCAACCTTATATGAATATTCCTTACGCATCAATCTAAATAAATAATTATAGTAAATAATGTTAAAATATAAATATAGCTTTTGATCTTACATATTTGAATTACGTATTATCTGCACGACAAGGATAAATAATAGTAAAAAGTAAAAATGTTGATTTTATAATTTCTTTCAAGCAATGTAAAACAACAAAACGAAAAAATGTATGAATAACTCTGAGTAAGCGTAATAATCAAAAATAAAATTTCAATAAATGTTTAATACATATTACACATATTAACGAAGGAAATGATTAGACAAAAACCCCTCTAACACACCTACCTGGAAAACCCAAAGTGCCAAAAACATTCTTTAAATGTTATTGTATGTATGTACCAGGGGGTGCAAAATTTTCCACGATTTTTTGGCCTAAAGTTTTCCATTTTACGAAAATGAACGATTTTCCGGAAAATTTCGCATAAATGTAGCATGGTTGATCTTAAAAATTTAATGTTCAGAATCAAAAAATATATTTGAAAAAATCTGTATTTTCCGTTTCCATTTTTTTCCTATTTTACGGTTTTCTGGCCTAAAATTTTCCGTTTTCCAAACGCGGAAAATAAAAGTTCTTTCCATTTTCCATTTCCCTTACGTAAATGAAATTTTATTTTCCTGCCACCCCTGGTATGTACATTTGTGTCTTTCACTCCCTCGTACTTTTGAGCGTCCAGTCTCTCGTTTTCTTTCATTTGTATGAAATAATAAAGGCATATCTTCATTTTTTAACGGAAGATTATTCCATTTCAATCGTTCTTATACAAAAAATAAAGCGAAAAAGAACTGAATTAGCTATTTTATTTATCTTTTTACTTAATTTATTGACTGCTTTGGCGTTGTCGTGTATTTGTTTTCTTTTTTCCAGAGAGTTTATAAAATGCGCAAAACGCAAAAAATACATTTTGTTCGAAAAGACTTAAGAAAAGTCATAATGGCTAGATAATTGGTTTAATCGATTTTCGAAAAAAGAAGCTGCGTGACAGAGTTAAATTTCCCGAGGTGTAATTTTCTACTATTTCACAAAATATTACCGTTGTCAAAATTCAGTTTCAAAAACTTTTTTTTGTTAGAAAACATCTTTGTTTACGCAAAGCTATATATTCTTTTTCACGTTAAGCTAATACACTCTGTTGCATATTTATACGTCCCCCCCCCCCCAAAAAAAAAGGTGCATTTTTGAGAAGCCAAGTAAAGCTACTATAAACTAAACTTTTCTAGGTTATTTACATTGCCTAAAAAGTAATCTTCGTAAAAAGAAAAAATATTCTTCCTGGATGGATTTGACTTATTGATTCGTAATCAGTGCTTTCTCATTTCGGTTCAAATGAAATTCAGGTTCAAACGAAATTCATTTGAACTTTTCAAATTCAAGTCACTGTTCAAGTTAATTTGAAAAAATTTCAAATTCAAGACGCCAGTTTTTTTTTCAAACTGATTTGAATCAAGACGCCAGTTCAAGTTTATTTGAAAAAAGCTTCAAAAAATGCCAGTTTAACATGAATTTTCCATTTTAAAGTCGTCGTATTCGTTGATTGGGGAACTTTATCCGCTTCGCAGCTCTTTTAAATTAACTAGAAATAGAAAATTTACCAATTAAATTGGAAGCCGCTGGTTCAAATTAATTTTGAAATGTTCAAGTTGAAAAGTTCAAGAAGTTTGAATTTGAACTTTTTTCAAATTAATTTGAACTGACGTATTGAATTTGAATTTATTTCAAATTGATTTGAACTGGCGTTTTGAATTTGACATTTTTTCAAATTGATTTGAATTGGTGACTTGAACTTTTTTCAAGTTCATTTTGTCGGTTTTTCATTTTTTGAAAAAAGGAAACACTGTTTCTGATATATATACGCCTTTCAAAAAAATGATCAAAAACATGGTGTTGATTTTTTTTCTAGCGTATTTTTGCTTTGGTCAAAAATTAGGAAAAATGCCTTTTTTGCTTGTTTGACGTTTTTTAGTTTAATTATTTTTATGTAAGATGTATATAACAATTAAAACTCAAAGATCTTTATTTTGAAAATCTTTATGAAAATATTAATGTGTTTGTTGCAAAATACTGAAAAGTTGCTGCATTATATAAAATACACCATAACAAACTAGGGGAAAGCAAATTAAAAAGGTGTTTGAATAGAAAATAAATATTTTTTGTTAATGAAAAGGTGAAATAACGAACGCAGTACAATCTGAGCACTGAATTTACCGCAACACAGATTTTGAACAATTGTTCTAGAAAATTCAAATTAAGTTTTTGGTTAAGGCAATTGATGTTTTCAAAATTGAAAAACAAAAAGTTTAATATATAAAGAAATATTAATTTATATAAACAAAATTGAATCGTTTCGTTCGTTAATAAATTAATTCATTAAAAAAACTTAAAATTTACGTTCTGCATATGATATAGATTAGAAACTTCTTTTCCATAAATTGCTTTTAGAAACACAAAATTGATGAAATTGCATTGGTATAAGAGGGTATCTTATAAAATCACTTAAAGTAGGCCAGATTTTGCAAAAAATATTATTTTCAGAATAAAAATAACAATGGAAAGTTTTTAACTGGGCGCAGATGTCCGATCGTGTCTCACTTCAACTTTTTCGACCGTCATTTCGGGATTCATGTTGGTCGCCTCCAAAATTGCTTTGCTCAATTCCTAGAGTTGAATTATATATTATTTGATTTAACTAATTTTGATGAAATAGAGTAATTTTTGTAACAATTAAATATTTAAATATTTATTGTGTGTATTGTTTATAACAGTAATAAAGTTATTTTAACTAATAAAAATTATTGATTGGAAAGTCTGTAGGGTAACGGAGAAAATTTTCAAAACTATAGATAGCAAAACTTACTGCATCATGATCGACTTCATCTCCGCCATGAATGGTTATTCGATGTTCCACATGCGTTTCTATTGCACCGTCTTTTTCTTTTTTATACTAAAAAATGAGTATAAAAAGTAACTTCAAAATGAATTAAACGTGTTAGTATGTATTGGCTAATACTGTAAACGTAAACACTGCATGACTGTATCCTTAACTTTGAATATGAAGGTAACCACGCTACGTACAAAATCATACCGTTAACGTTTCCACTGTACGTTTTCCCGTTGTGACAGCCTTTGTTGAGACGAGATCTTTCTCGGAAAATTCAAAGTTTCCAAGATTTCCATTACTTCCAATATTGTCATTGCTTGGTGGAGACCGGCGTCCGGTATTTGCAATGTCAATTGGGGTTCCATTCTCGTACGCGATCGTATGTGCAACGGTGGTTGTTGAATTGGCAAGGCTTGTATTGTTATTACCGAACCGTTTTGGAGGGTCAGGTCGGGGCGCCTTTCCTGTAGGAATAAGTTTTTTTTCCTAAACCAACTTTTCATTGAATAATTATAATATAATAATTCCATATTTATTTTTAGATAATCAACAATACACAAATTTGTCTTATTTGTGAATTAAAAGTTACGCCGTTATGTAGTTGTGTAGTGGATTTCTCACTGGATGTCGCATTTTCGTCTATTGCAAACGTCTGGTAAGATTGCGTGTGTACGGTATTTTTAACTTGCTCCGTCTTAATCACTGTTCTTCTAAGAATTGATAAATAATATTTTTGTTTATTACATTTTATATAAAAATTTGATACTTAGTAACATTGCCGAGCTCATCTACTTCAGTAGTGACCGTCTCTGGACCTGCACTTGCCTCATACCAGGTGTGTACAGTAGAGTGCGGCAATGAAGCTTCCTAAACAATTATTGATTATAATCAATAAAAGCGACAAATAAAATATTGACAAAGCGTTTAAAATATATTAATACTAATTATTTAGAATTAATAGAAAAGTACAAAATGTATCAAGCCACGTACAAAATGTATCAAGCCACGTACAAAATCTATCAAGCTACAAACATAAAAGCTACACATTATGTCCAACTGTATGTATATCATTTTCGAAGAAAGACAATACTTATATACACGAATTCAAAATATGAAATACGTGCCTTAATGATAAGCCCTGGAATTGGTGCAGTTTGGTGAATAGTTATACGTTCTTCAACCAACTTCACTTTTGGTGTTTCAGCGCTTTCTTCAACGCATTTTGAGACAATCCCAAGTAATGACTAAACACGTTAAATGTAAATGATTTGTTAATTTTATTTTGAAATGAAAATTGTAATCATAGATCTAGATGAAATGGCAAGCAAAATTGAATAAACCTTCAATTAAAATTTCGTTAAAATGTTTCTTTTGTGGTTTTTTAATTGCCAATAAATAATAAAAAAAATGAAAGATTTATTGGTTTTTAATGAAATAGTTGTAAAAAATGTCGAGCAAAAGTTTAATCATTATTTAAGCACGCAACCAAGTCATCATAAAGTTTATAAATGCTCTTTAAAAAAACGAATATAACCGCATGAGATATTCTTTTCTAAGATAATTTTTATGTATGTACGCACGCATTATTTTGCAATGCTTTTTTATTTACCTCAAACTCATTTAAAAGTGCTTTTACTCAAATTTTTTTTATTACACTTTTGTTATCACTACTNAGCCGATGGAAGCTCACGTCGAATCACGAACACTACAATCAATAACAACTGTACCAAAACTGTACAGTGGCAGGAAAATAAAATTTCACTTATGTAAGGGAAAATGGAAATTTTTTTTATTTTTCGCGTTTGGAAAACGGAAACTTTTAGGCCAAAAAAACGGAAAATAGGAAAGTGGAAACGGAAAATACAGATTTTTTTCAAATATATTTTTTTCTGTTTTTTTCCAAATACAGAAAATATTAATTTTTTATACCAAAATTTACAAAGTTTTATAAATGTGTGCAATTTCAAATGATTCCGAACAATAAATTTTTAAGGCCAACCATGCTCGATTTATGCGAAATTTTCCGGAAAATGGTCCATTTTCCGGAAAATGGTCCATTTTCTGGAAAATGGAAAATTTTAGGTCAAAAAATCGGAAAATCGGAAAATGTAAAATGGAAACGGAAAATTTTGCCACCCTTGATATAGATATAGGAAAGAAAAACAATATTCGGATTCAATTTACGAACCGCATTCGTCGGATCTACTTGGGGAACCTTTTCACCAGCACTACCAACGATCTTATATAACTGCTCAGTCTTTTCTTCACGAATTATGCGTCCATCCCGCGGATCGATCGCGGGTATGTAGGGTCCGGCAGATTCAGTCAAAACAGAAATTGTTGCTGACGTTGAATTAGCGAGTCTTGCTTGGTACTTTGAATAATCCAACATTTCAGATTCTTCAATCTGCGATAATATTCACTTTTTTATATTAAGCCAACATATATGTATTAAACCAACATAACTGTAATTAATTAAACAGTTATTAAAAACATCGCAGTATCGTAAAAAAATTACAAAAGCAAAACAAATCCAAAATATTTTTTATATAATATGTATTAATTTAAATTAGTTTTAATAAATTAATATGTGCAAAAGTAATGCGAAACCAAGCGAAAAATAAGGGAATAATACACACTGAAATGAGAAACGTTAAAATTAAATAAAATTTATTTTATAAAATTAAAGCTACCGTATTTTCGTGTGTTTTCCCGACTGCACCTTCAGACGACGACGAATCGGATGACGACGACGAAGAGCTGCTTATATCAACATCTCTTTTGTTTGATTTATTTTCTTCTTGTAAAGGTGCTTTTTTCTGATTTTTGGCAGCTTCTTTTTTCGACTTTTTCTGAAAATAATCCTGTAAGAATATATGTATGTAGGAGCACATTTTAATGAAAGCATAAAACAAAACACCACATTTCATCAAAGAAATTGAAAATATCGCTCTTGTATCAAATTATATAGTAAAAACACACCACTCTAAGAAAAAAATTTAAATAAAACTGTTAAATCAAAATAATGGTGAAATTTTTTTAATGTTTTTCTTATTTTTTGTTATATATTGTTAGTACATTTTTGTGATTATTTTTACGTGGACGTATATTTTCGTTATTCATCTAAAATTTTTATAAATACTCGGATAATCAAATATGTAACTGTTCAGAATTTCCCTAAACAAGGTGTTCCCTACATATTGATTTTTGATAGTAAATCACCAGGTCAAAAAATAATCATATACCGTACCTTCGTCATCATTGAAATAATAAATAAAGCAATGGTTAACATTACAAAAACAAATAATTAAACCACATTTTTTGTCAAACCGATCAGTGAAAGACCATAATAAAAACTTCAAAATTATTAAAAAATGTACCAAAAAAAAGAATTAATTGACCATAAATATAAAATAATGATTTGTAAAAAGTAGCGGTTTAAAATATGTATATATACATTACAACACACGATATGAAACCAAAATGAACTATATAAATTACAAAGAATTGACCTGTGCAAGTTTGTGCAACATCGTCTGTAAAAATGACGAGTTTGACCTCATCACAGAAAGCGCTGAATTATGTGAATCACTCATTGAAGAAGGTGTCGATCCAGAGTCAATAATAAAGTTGTATTTAGACGAGCTTTCCGTTGCAGCAATACTATACGAAACACGAGGGCCGCTACCCGCCAGTGAATTAGTTTCACACAACGGGAAACTTACTGACTGGAGAGAAATCATTGGCATTTCCATGATGCATGTTTCTCCTTCGCTTTCCTTTTGCTTATTTTTCTCCGAATGGTGAAAAACTGCTTTTTTTGGGATTACAATTAGACAAGCTCGTTCGCAGTTTTGCTCTCCATTGTTAATGTTTACATTAACAAAAGATGTGGATGTAGAGGCACAGCCATCATTCCTTTCTCTCGATTTCAGAAGTTTATCTGTTTCAAAAAGCTCCCTAACTCTTTTGCCATCGAATGAAAATAACTTTTTATTCTCCCGCTTTTTGTGACCATTTTTATGTACTTGAAAATTCTGTGTTTCTCCATCCGCATTTCTCCAATCACATAGTTTTGAGCCAAAAAGTTGTTGTCCATCTCCCACAAATTGTTCCTCCATTTCTTCACACTCACCTCCTTCTTTACCGTCTGAAAAAGCCTTATCATTGTCATCTTTCTTCGTGTTGCGTGGTATAATAGTTGTAAACACACAATGGTATGATTCACCCTCAAGTAATGAACGTGGAAGAATAACAAGACCGTCTCTGCCACGGACGTTAGAAAAGTACCGAGTTTGTGTTCCAACGAAAGCAGTGCAATTGTACGCGTAAAAACATTTTTTTGAAAAATTGGCGTTTATATACCAATTGTTGTCTACTATACACGCAGAAAAATTTTCAGAAAACAATTCAGACGCGGATAAATTAGAAGTTTGAGCAACAACACAACATTCAGATGTTCTTCTGCTCCGTTTGAATCTTAGCAAATGCATTAATTTGTATTTAAAATCAGCATTTATGTCATCGACTTGATTTGTTGTATTTAAACTCCTTGACTTTACGTGGATAATTACGCGTGCTTTAGGGCTGTTCTTTTTAAATATATCTACCTTCACGTCAGTCGGTTTCTCTTCCACACGAATCTGTTCTTGCAACGGTATTAATTCCGCTTCGGTTGAACGCACAGTTTCCGACAACGATCCGGCGTATTTTTCC
>SAUE01000095.1:50863-75730 GCA_009724625.1 Deladenus siricidicola | reverse complement strand
TAAATGTTTTTTTAGTCATTTAATATATTAAAAAGAAACAAAAACGAATAAAGACAATACCCGCATATTTTGTTCGTCGTAGAAAAATAACCCAAAATAATCTTTTTCTTGCAGGTTCAGTTGAGCACACACCATTTCGAAAAGTATATCTCCTGATGAGTTCTTCTGTCAAATAAATGCATAATTAGAATAAAAAATATAACACAAAAATATAAGACTGATGTGTATGTAAACATCGCAAATAACAAACTTTTCTGTAATTTCATTTTGATTATTTCTTAAACAACAAACGGAAAGTTTATAATTTTTTATCAAATTGAACAATGTCGAAAAATATAGTAATTTTAGCAATTTAAAATTTTGCAGCACGACATTTTTTTCAACTTGCAAAAATTTACGCATGATATGTATATAGTTTACATTTTGGTGTAATTATGTAAAAGTTGATATATTTTTTCATTTTTATTATGGTAGAAAATTAACATGTATGAACGCACATGTATGTAGAATGCATGCGCCCCTCCATCCAGATACGTTACGCTGGCGGGTTGGAGGTTTTTTCGTGATACGCCGCTCTGTACAAATGGTGAATCGCTTTCATCATCGGTTGGTGGTGGCAGTGGAGGAATATCTAAAGATGAATTGAAATACTGTATTTGTTGTACTGGTCACATTTTCAACATTTTTCCTTTCTTTAAAAAATTGGAAATTTTTTGACAGGAATTTTATCATATGTTCTGGTATAAAGTAAAACTAGGCTTAAAAACTTTCTTTTTATTGCTGTGTATAATTTACAGAGATATAAAATTTTTGAATTACTTAATATCTTTTACAATATTCTACGATAATTTTTCATCTAGTTACAGTTCTTCACATAAAATTTAAACCTTTCAACGTTCGCCCAGAACGACTGGACGTGAGCGCACTAGTAGTATGTTCAACACTTTCCAAAATTGGTCCGTCCTTCGTCATAATTCGTTAATCGTAAATGAATAAGTCAACAAATAGTTAAAAAAATAAAAAAATGCACTGGCTTCAATTCGTTGCTGTTGTGTGAAAATCTGCAGGTCTTTCGCAATTAGAAGCCACCCGCGTAACCCATAATCTTCACCCAGCTTCGCTGTGATTTGGGTTTAGGGGACCGGAAATCGTTGTCGGATAATGCTCTAAAAATATTTTTATTTAAATGGTATATTTTATATATGGTGAAATTTCTATTGAGAAAAAATAATAAGAGGAACTGTATTATCAAGCATTGTAAATATTAGCTTTCGTTTTCAATTTTTTAAGCGAAACACACAAATATGTTTATCAAATAACCACAAAAATAATATGGCTAAGCATTTTAAGCATGCAAAAATTACATATTTTGTTCGTTGTGATAAATTTTTATGAAATAAATTTTTGTTATTATACCCAGACTACATTATTATACGATTTTGTTGTTCATTAAAAGAAAAAGTTGAAATTTGACTTAAAAAATATGCCATTCGCTTAAATTAAATTAACATTCAAAAATGATGCATTACAATATTTCATAAAGAAAACATAGATACACCATCGATAGATCATAATTTTGAGGAACTGTTCGTTTCCACGTGTTTCTTAGAATTTGAATTAAAAATTTTATATTTATAAAATATTCAAAATGAAGGATTTTATTACAGATTTGAGTTTTAGAAATAATTAATATTTTTTAACAATTTATTGAATCATATTTTGTTTTGTAGTTTATCAAAAATATTTTACAGTAATGTTATATAAAATATATACTTATTTTTGTTATTATTTTATTGAGAGTCGCACGCATCGCAAAAAATAGTGTCTTACCCGAAAAAAATTCTAGGCTAACGCATATGCAGAAATGCTAAATCAGACTTGAATTTTGCAAAAACACAGAGGACAGACGCTCAAATACATTTTATGGTGCACTATAAAATGCGCACACACATGTACTTACATACGTAATTTTTATTAAAAGAGAAAATGAAAAGAAAAGCTATTTATTCTCAGGAAAAAATTCACAAAAATTTAAGTTGTTAAAAAACAAACGGCAGAGTAACACTGAAACATATATAACACACATATAAAGTTGAATAAACGCAATGAAAAGAAAAAAATATTGTTATTCTCTGACATTGAAAGCACAAAATTGGAAAATTGAAAGATGAAAAAGGCCCAGATGAAGGCATACAAGATGTACTCACACATAGTATGAGCGCTTATGTATGAGTAGCAAAATGTATATGTACGTATTCAACGCTTATTTTGCAAAAACAAGTTAGATATGAGTTACATTTATTGATTGTACCAAACAGTGCTTTTTTCCGAAACAATTATAGTATATCATTTAGTGTTTCTATCAATTTTGATTGATAAATAATATCCATTCTGCTGCTTAAGAACATGAATGTCAAAGAATTTAAGAATTAAATCTGGTAGTTTAATGCATTGCTAATTACTTTCGAAATGCCATTTGAAGAAAACAAAAAAGGGGTTGCGCAACAAAATAAAACTTTTGGTATTTATTACGCATTCAATTTTCTGCAAAAAAATCAAATTCAAGGCAAAATAAACTAAATAAAACATGTTCAGTTCAGAGAAACAATTCTGCAGTTCCAAAACAAAACGTAATAAATTAAAGTTAACACATTATTTCGTGAAATGAATTAATTTCACTATTATGCTCAAAAAATTTTTTTTCTTTCAAAAAGTGATTCATCAATCAAAAAAGAAAACATCCACGAAAAAATCGTGCCAAAAAGTAAATACATTTTTACAGCTTTTTTAATCTTATATTACACAAGCAATACATACATCAATAAATTTAATCTTTTCTCTGAGTTTTTTGAATAAAACATAGTTGTGGAAACTATGATTGTTTTTTGAACACTAAAAAAATTTAGCTCATATATTTAAAGAAGAGCATGAACATTAAATTATAGAATATTTTTTGATACCAAAGATTACATTCCGTTTTATAAAAAACAACATTCTCAAACACTTTAACGACTTACAATTCTACCACGATTTGTCAAAAACAATCTTCGTTTTGCACAAAAAAAAATTCTAGGATATTAAAATTAATAATAGTCGATTATTACTGAATTTTTTTGAAAAGAAGGACTTTGGAGAAATATATACATATAATGATTGTTATGCAAAATTTATTAGAGATCATGTCGGCAAAAGATAATCAAAAAAAAAGCAGAAACAGACGGGCAACAAAACTAATCGCAGCTGTGTGAAATCGAGCTGACTAACTAATAATGTATAAATAGCAATTTTTATTAAGTTGGTGTGCATATATGTATGCCAAAGACAAAAATAAACAAACAATATTTTTTGAACAATAATTATATATCGATATATCGCAAAAAAAGTTAGCAAATGTCGTACAAGTTCGTACACATAAAAAATAATGCCAGTCTCTCAATATAGTGCTTTTGGTGCATCCCATTTTTGGCAAAACTTAAAAATTTTTACGACGTTCAATATTAGTGCAAAAAACGGATGGTATAAAAATTAATACAATTCGACTAGACATATTATAATCTGTGCGAAGTTGTTATTTTGGGTCTAATTTCTCGTAAACTAAATTTGCATTTTTTCTTTCAAATATATACTACTGCTCAAAAATAACTTTTAAATTGGCGAACACAAAGTTATTGGTATTATAATTTATTTATATTTTTTTTCTAATTTTTGTCAAACTTGAATTTTGATCACATTTCCAGCAATTAGATAAAATTACTTATTCTTACAAAGCTTGATGGTTCGTATTACACAAAGTATCTCTTTTTCACAGAGCTTTGTCAAATTACAAATTATTTAATTATGATCATCTTCAAATGTCTTTGGTCGGTCAAAATATTAAAACAATAAAACAATTTTCATCGTAATACGTAGATGTTCACAAAAATGAACCAGAAATAGAGATTTTAAACGGAAATGCAAATTTTGTATTTGGTTTCAAGACAGAAAAAGAACGAAATGAATTTTGGCTTAATTTTTAGAAAATTACCAATCAAATTTTGTTCTTTTTACCAAAACACACTCATTTCTCACCTTAACTTTCATCGTAAATTTTAATTCCGCGTCTTACGTTGATTATTCAGATTTAGTTACACTAAAAATTGAATTTTTTTGAAGTAAACAGGATTGTCTGAAATCTATGCGTAAATGTTGAAAATTAATAAATGATGTTTAGGATGATCACAGGACAATTCTCTCAGCTAATTTAGTTGATATTATTTACCTCAAAATTATTCAATGTATGTGATTATGCATATTAAACCTTCATTGAAATGGTTGTGATTTAATATTACGTGATAAAATTTTGACTGAAAATATTACAACGATGGATCCGGTAATTTGGATAAAATATATTTTTAAACTAATTTTATTGAAATATAATTTTTAGATAGAAGAAAAAAATATGCCTGCTACAGTGGAAGCAACGGCTGAGCTTTTTGATGACATAGATCCGTTGTATTTCGCGGAGGAAGGATTTGATCCGACGGCTTACGAATTAAATGTATGTGAACATGATCTTAACATATTTTTCTTTACGATTTCATTTGTAGAAAATGAAGGATATATCGGAGTTTGATCTCGATTTTCTCGAACGGGAACGGTTCAAACTTAAGCGCCAAGTGCAGATTGTGTCAAAAAAAGTTTCCACATTAATTATGAAAAACTCACTGGGCTTTAGTAGCCAGGTGAAACATTATTCATCCGTTCAAGACGACGCTAGCAAAATTCTCCAAACAATTATTAACGTCCGGAGGTTTTTCTTTACAAAATATATAAATTACATTTGCGATGAAATTAAACTTTATTATCACTCTTTTAGCGTTTTGGCAGCTAGTCGAATGGAATGTAGAGTGTCATTAAAAATTGCGGCTAATCATCGAAAACAAAAGTATTTAAACTATTTGCAGTCAACATTAAATACGATAAAAAGACTGTTTGAAACCGAATATCACCTGAATGAACTCATTGCGGTAAGCTGCCATATACAACTATAATAATACATACTACACATAATGTTATTTGAATTTTTGTTTAGTTGGGTGACTTTCCAACAGCCACAAAGCTTTGTGTGGATATCATTAATGAAACAGAGAGGTATAAACAATATAGTTGTGTTAGGTTGGTATATTTGAATTTTAAATTCTAAACTTAGCAAATTATGTGTGTCGTTAATAGCTTTGTGTTTTATTTTACATTGAATTTGATGTTTTGTTATATATATTTTTTAATTTCCAGACAAGTTTCTAAAAATGTAGCAAAAATTCTCGAATCAATGGAATTTTATATTGATGACGCGTTGGCGGCGCAAACTATTGTATTTGATGTAGACAGATATTGCTTCATCAAGTCAGCCTACGAAATGTTGGGTAAAACCGAGGTTATTTTGTTTTATTATCATTTTTAAATGTTAAAACGTTCACTCTTTTTGACAGAGGGCAGCTCAGAACTTGCAAAGGTTTTTTCGTGCTACAATTGAAACTTCTGCAAGGTCTGTGCTAATTGAAGAGCTTAAACGATCTAGGAATGATATGAAACCGGATATCATGTCGTATGAAGAACTTTGCCAGGTAAATGACTAAGAATGTACAAACCTCGAAATGTTACATTCCACGCAAACAATAAACAATAATTTTTTGCAGTCAATTGTGGATGAAAATATACTTTCAACTTATCGTGAACTTTTATGTGTTCTTCACAAAATTCTATGCTTGTATCACTCTATATTGCGCTTTCATATTGATGAAGACGCACGGCTGCTTTATACGGCTTCAAATGCGTTGACTTCTAATCAAGTAGTCGCAGATGAAAACGAATTTGATTCATTAACAATTGGTGATTTTATATTTTTGCAAGTATTTGGCTTGTTTCATATCTTTAAATCAATGCATTTTTAAGCTGTGTACATGTACAATTAGTTATTTTGTAAATTTTTAAACGGTTTATTCGATGTTGTGAATAAGTTACTTTTTTATTTGTGCACAATTTTTAAATTTATTTTACTGTAGCAACAAAAAGTTTCAAAAATATAATAAAGAATTCATGTTTTCATTCCTAAGTACTGAAATTAATTTGTAATGAGTGAATTCTTTTTTTATTTCTTTTTTTTTGAGCTAGAATTTCTAACTTTCTAAAACGGAATAGAATTCAAAACTGTTTCAAGTGTCCCGACGCTGATGTTACTGCTTGGTAAATTTTAGTGGAGAAAGGCGTATTTCAAAAATCCTTAATCGATAATTTATATTCGATTTTTAAATGTTCAGCATTGAAATACAATACTTTACTTTGTTGTTGTGATCTTACTTGTTTGAAATTTGATCAATTCATCGAAGTAGTCGAGATGTCAAATAGGTTCGATTTTTTCCTTTTTTTTTAATAATCTAGCTAAATTTTTTAAATGAAACATTTCGTATAATTTAAATTTAAAGATTTCGTAAATTTGGCCGAAAACATTTTGGAAATTTTTGCGTTGAAGTTGCAATTACACTTGAAAAACAATCAAACCTTTATTTTCACCGCTATCACGCCGAACGCATGGAAGAATTAAAGATGTTTTTGGAAAGCGAAGCTTTTGCCCTATGTCCTGTCAGCGTACAGTTTACGCTTTTTGATCTTCCTGTATGTTTTTTGAGAAGACTTTGATGATATGTATATTTATCGAAGACAATATATTTCAGGCATTCTGAAATCAATATTTTGTTATATGTATTTTGAAAAATTTGAAAAATTGTCATATTTTAAAATTGATGTTTAATTTCAGCGCTGGTTGATATTGAAAAAAATTACAAAAAGTCTTAATAAAACAGATTTTTTAATTATCTAATTGATTTTTTAATGGTACAACATTTTTTTTAGAAAAATATATTATTCGGTCACTTAGGTTTTGACTATACAAATTTGCATATTTTTATAATTTTTCACTTAATTGCTGACCTAATTTTCTACAATTTTTTAAATTTACGACATTGCTAAATATTCGAAATTATCTAAACAAAAAAGTAGTTATTTCAATATAATGCGAAAATTTTTGATATTTTTTATTTAAGGAATTTCATTTTCTCAAAGAATCTTCGGAATCATTCGACGATGATACTCCAAGTGTTGGGAACTTCTCTAAATTGTGCCACGTGGCTACGGAGCATATGGGAATTGGCGAACAATTGGATTTTACACTTCTTCCGTGTACTGAATTTTCATCAAGAAGTGATGAAAAATATAATGAAAACTGTAACGCTAACAACCAACACACACTGATAGATGCTACAAATGAAGTTACTGCACAGGTGCGCTTTTGGTGACATAGTCGGCTAAATTACGTTTTTGTCAATTTTTACATTATTACAGATACGAGTGGTTCGTTCTCCAAATTTAAAACAAGGTGAAAGAATAGCTGATGACGACTACCTTTGTACGTTAGAAAGGAGCTCATCTGACGATTCAATGTAAATTTTATCTTATTTTATTGTTTTATGCATATATATTTTCCAATATAACTTTAACAACTTAGTACTTTAGTTATGGAAGCAGTAGTGATGCATCATTACAAGATTTACTACCAAATTTATGTAATACAGCTCTCAATCTTCTTCGATTTTTTGGTATGTTGAATATTAGATTTCCAAACTTTTCCATTATGGTATATGTATATAATTTTCAGGACGTTATATTCGCATGACTTCCATATTGCGATCAATATCTGACCCCGCTATTGCGTCAATAATACAACTTTACAAATATTTCTTCTATTCGGTGAATTCAAATGAAATTTTGATTTATTGCATAATATTAATTGATTTAGATTTATATATTTTTTTGCGTGGATTTTCAAGAAATTCCTCAAACCGAGCTGGACTTTTCCACTACACGCTTACGCAATTTGGTTACATCAATTAAAGTGGAAATAATTCAAGTCGAGAAGAGGTCGATCGATGGAAGAAAAGATTCAATAATAGATGTGCCTGAAAATAATCATTTTAATAATTGCGCGAAGGTAGGAAATGATCACAGTTTTTGGTATTATTGGTAAATAAAAAACATATTTATTAATATATTATTTAGAATATGACATTAATCGGAGAAGCAACTTGCGCAAAAAATGTGGATTTAAATGATAACAAACGCGTGTACGCATTAGCCGAACGAATTGTTGGCGTTGAATCTATGTTTGTTTATTTACTTATTTTCTAAAAAAATGTTTTAAGAAATGTTTATATTCTTAATTTATGAAATGCATTAAAGATATATTTATAATTTTGTTTTGAAATTAGATGAAGCTTTATGTTTTTTGTATTCAGAATTTTCCTAGCGAAACAATTGGAATTGCTACGTCCAGTATTGGAGTCACTTGCGAAGAAGAAAAGCAAAATACTTGACGATTTTTACAAAAATGTACGTTTTAAAAATATTGGGTTGAGGAAAATTGAGAAAATTTAATCCAACTGTGATATTTTTGACGGATATGCAACATATTCTCGAGCTAAAGTAAAAACGTAAAAACGCAGAATAAAGCGCAAGAAAGTTAAATCATAACAATACTCTAAATGACAGATTGCTTATTTGAGGTTGGTTCTTTGCAGAAAAGCTTAAATGAAAAGAAAAAGTGTAAAATAAATAAAAATATATTACATTGAACTGTAAGAGTAATTACTAATCAAATAGTAAGTAATTTTTAAAATAAGTAATGAGTAATTTACTAATCAAAAAATAATCACAAAAGCTCTTGAATCCCAAACAAAATAATTAAAAATGTTAACTTTTGCTATTTCCATTGCATTATTAAATTTTTAGCTGTTGCCAATTACAATGGAATTACGTCGGTGTGCCTATGGCGCAACAATGAGCCGAGTTATGGATTATAGCGATATCATAAAGAGGGTAATAAATGTAAAATGGGATGTGTCTGATATCCAGTCTCAACACAACTCATATGTTGATTTTATTTTAAATGTAAGACATTTGTTTTGTTAATGGCAAGGGTTAACTCTTTGCAGAAGATTAAAAACGATTTAACAGTCACGAATTTATTCAGGAATCTTCTCTTTTCAAGGGACGTCTATCCCACGCATCGACCATCTCGCACGTTTCACGAGATCTGAGCGCTCAAATTTGGTCAATTTTTCTTCAATGTCTATTTCGAGCGCTTGTTCAGGGGTAAATATTTAATGCAAAATGTTTGTTGAGGTAGTAGACGTTTCATTCATGGTTCGAAATTTAGAAATTCTGAAGCTAGCAAAAAATGCTCAAATGAAGGTAGGGCACTCATGCTCCTGGATTTCGAATCGCTGTGTGGTGGGCTAGAGTCTATCTCAGGTTTACGGCCTTTGCCTCATAAATCCTACTTGGAAAACTATATAAAAGCTTTCTATCTACCTCAAGACGATTTAGGAGAATGGATAATTCATCACACGGTACTACATTATAAAAGCTGAAACCGTGTATCCTTTTTACGTTTATTGTATTGTTTTAGGAGTACACGGTTGGACAAGTAACGACATTATTGAATGCAAATTCAAGCGTTACGCGAAAATCAAAATTTTCATTTATGAATATACTTGAGGGTCGAGATCTCATATCGTAGTTATTTTTAATGCAGCCTCTGCGTAAAGATAAGTGAGCATGTAAATAATAATAATAACTGCTTAAAATTAATATAATTTATTCGATGGTAGTATGCATTTTTCAATTTGTCGGGTATGGACCGCAGCAGTAAAGTGGCACATATTTTATTGTATTTTATTTACAGGGCGGATATATATGTTCTACGTTATTGTTTGAAAGTTATATATAAAATTTTAACAATAAATATAATACCGCTGAAAAAATCAAAGCAACCGTTGATCTAAATATAAACGGGTTCCAGCTCGTTCTAAGATTTGAAATGATTGTAAGTGTTTGCCGCTTCGTTGATTCTAATAATCCTAAAAAATATGTAAGGACGGAATTTGATTTTGCTATAACTTTTTTTATGCTTTGAACATATCCCAAAATTATTTTCTTGTAATTTGTATAAGATTTTAGTTATTAGATCAAGTGAAGTTTAAACATTTTGAAATGAAATCAAACCATTATTGTCAATAATAAACGTCGCAAGCTTAGCCTTTTCCTCATTTGTCATTTGAGCGTTGACGCGTGCCAAAACTTGTGATTCAGTGAGACCATCTCTAGTCTGTACACGATCCATTTGAATCTGTTTGTCACTAAAATACAGGTATCCTAATTTTAACTGCGCGTTTAATTACTTAACATCAGCTGAATTAGTGAAAGAGTATTAACAAAAAATGATAAACCACAAAGCGCTAACCAGGTGACGAGAATTGTTTGATGGACAAAACGATTCATTCCAATTTCAAAAAGCAACGGCACGTCCAAGACGATTATTTTGTGGAGCGATACTAAGGCTTTCAGCACTTTCAAAATCATTTCTCGTTTTACTGCGGCATGGATAATTCTATTCAAACGTTTGCGCTTCTAAATTTTTTATAAAATATTTTAATATTTTGTATTTCTGCTTGTTACACGGAAATGTGAGACCAATACCCACACGAATTATTTACGTTAAACAATATATGCACAATTTTAGTTTATTTTGTGAATTATTTCTGTATAAACTCAACATATGCGATCAACATATGTATATTAACTATTGTAAATAACCTCCGCATCATTGAAAACAAGTTCGCCAAGTTCTTGCCGCTTTAGCCGCCCATCATCATTTTCATCATCGAAATATTCACTGCCGAATTCTTGTCTTAGCAGCTCATATTCATGTCGGCCCGGTTCCACTACTGGCATCAAAATAAATTTTTTATGTCATTGTTATTATTTCTACATAATTTTAACATTATTTACCATATTTTGCAACTTCATCCGCGTCGATTACAGGTATTCCATTGTCGCGCAGATATTTGGCGACAACACTTTTACCCGATCCTATTCCTCCCGTAAGTCCGACGAGTAACATCAAGAGATACAGTAAATTGTTCAGGGTTGTGACGTGAATCATTTTTTGAATCATAAATCACGGCTTGAATGGTTCACATGACTCATATGATTCAAATCATAGCTCGGCGTGACCCCCGGCGAAAAATTGCGATTTGGTGCGGCACCCAAAAATGTCCATAAACTACTCTAAAATGATCGTAGAATGGAAATAAAGCCATTTTTGAACAGCTTCCAGAAAGCTCATTGATTTAGAAAAAAAAATTCACAAAATGTTGCAATGATAGTTTTGTAGGAGGTGGGGCGTTATATAGAAAAAATCGCGCGTAAGCGCGAAATTTTTTGAAAATAATCATTAAAATACGCATTTTCCAAACACCTAGGACATATTCGGCTTTCAATTTTTGATTTCAAAAATGCATTTTTCACTCCCGCGCCACTATTACTCCCTTCCCACCGCGCTACCCATTCGCCCCCACCGCGCTACCCCTTCCTTTCCCCTGCCGCATCCCACCTCCCACGCCCGAAACCTGCGCCACCTTCCTCCCAAACGGTTGCTATAATCTATTGTTTTTATAGGTATCTATGTGGTTATATCTACTACAATTCACTTTTTCATAATAATAACCGATATATTTTTGTTCACATAACCCCATCCCCGCGTTAGCGGGGGCTCCGCGGGGGATTGCCGAGCTACGATTCAAATGATTAAAGTGATTCAAATGAATCATTCGTCGAAATCACCTTAGGGATATATTTTTGACTGGAATATAAAAATATTACAAGAGTATATGTTTTTAAAGAACTATTATAAAGTTTTAATCAAAAATTTTAATTGCGGTTAAAAATAGCTGTTTTGAGAAATGATTCATTTGAGTCATGATTCAAATGAGTTGAATCATCGCAGATGACTCGTGATTCATCCGTGATTCAAGTCACAGCCCTGTTCAAATGTGGATGAGTTTAGTATTTTAGAATTGTATATTCGTAGTTGGAGCATGAATTTTCTTCGCCAATTTTTATTATCTTTAACTTGGGTAATTAAACATACCTATGTATAAATACAGTTTATAGCAAAACTTAATTCTAGATATTTAAAAGAAATTTCTAAATAATATAATCAATACGCTAAGATAAAATATTTAGCCAGATAAAATTGAAAATGAATCGATAAAACTGAACTTTTAATCATGCAAAAGCTATTACATATAAAGCGAGCAAACTGTAAACTAGAGATATATTATGCTATTTGAATTATAGTTAGATATTTTACAACGATTAATAAAAATATTTTATGAAAAATGTATCTTTATTTCAAACAGAAATGGTATCATTATCTCATGGAAAGGGAATCTTTATCTAAAAGTAACAAAAAGTTTTTTCCTATACATATTTTTTTGAATGACAGATTGTACTTTCCAGAGTTTACAAAATCGAATAATAATAAAAAAATTTATAATGTGGTTTATCGGATTTAACGTATAATTTTTAAGACAAAAAATCTTCCTTTCAAGTGAAAGAAAACCCGAAATCGAGCGTTAGCTGCATGCACGACAGAATAAAAATGAAAATTAATTAAACTTGCTATTTATAAACTTTTTTATTTTAAAAATAATAATCGCAATTTTTGTATATATAATACATATCATTTGTTGAGGACAAATAAACAAGCTTCTTATGAATTTTTTAATCAGCAAATAAATAAGGCTGAATAACAAATCCAATTACGAAATTCGTTTTAATATAAATAACACAATATTCGTAACAATTTGACTAATCGCAGCACATGTCATTACATCGTCGAATTCTGGTATGTGAACAAAAATAGATCGGTTATTATTATGAAAAAGTGAATTGTAGTAGATATAACCACATAGATACCTATAAAAACAATAGATTATAATAAAAATGAAAAACGAAATTAATCATAAAGTTTTCCTTTCTGAGTATATTTAATAACCAAATTTTCTTTTTTATGAGAAGAGGGCTTTAGTTCTACCTAAAATGATTTGAAAATATTAAAGAAAAAATTTGTGAATGTGTGTTAAAAGACCGTAATAGACAAATGGATATTTTTTAATGACCATTTTTTTAACGAACTCTACGATTTTATAAAAAATTCAGGAAATTATTTGAAATTCAAAAACTCATCATACTATGAGCAAGGGGACCTCTTCCCAAAGTTAGTGAAACATAAAAAGGAACCAAGTTTACATTTTGTAACGCACAAAAAATAAAGATTAGGAAACAGTAAAAATAAGAGAAAACAGTAAAAATAATGCGGTAATATGTAAATATTTATAATTTTACCTTCCGGGATCGTTAGATACTTTAATTTGAATATTATTTTGAGTCTTCACAGCGACATCTTTTAACAATTCATTGCAATCCAGTACGGTTGTCAATTTAGTAGGCAAATTGCGCAGATCTGTACCAATTTTAGAAACATCGCCACAATTTAAATGTGGAACACTACCTAAAACAAACTTTAAATAATTAAAAAATTCTTTCAGAAATTTACCACAAACGTCGGTGGTAATGTATCCGTGCCCGAACGCTGTTGTCTCTAAATTAATCCATTTAGCGGGATGAACGCCTACGTGCACGACAAACTGAAAACGAATTTAAAATTAAACAACTTTTTTGCAAATAATGTTTGTTTTACGAAATGCACGATTAAAATTTACATATTTTAATACAAATGCCAACAAGATTGAAAAATAAAAAACTCACGCTCAGCTGCTCATCGCTACAAAGCCTTCTCGAAACAGCGAGTGCATCCTCATATTTTACGGAAATTATCTCATAATCAATGATAAAATCGTCGTGAGCCGTACCCAGAATCTCATTCTTCAATTTCTCTACAACAATTGAACTCGGGTTTTCATCATATCCTGCAAATGGCCCATAGCCCGTAATCAATATTCTGCGTTTTGTCGTCATATGTATGTATAAAATGATATATGTAAATTAAGAATCAGCATAATTGCAGATAAAAAAATGACATGGTTGGTTAAACCATAAAATATAAATGCACTGAATGTAAAATAGTGTAATTTATTTTCTAAAAACAACGCAAAAAATAATGTTTGATCATTTAACAAAAAATTTTAGATAATAAAAACGGTTGATAACGAATTGTTTGTAATTTTACAAAAAAATAATCATTAACTGATTTTCTGAAAATTGAAACACGATATCTGAAAAAATCCATCAAAACGATTGACCAATTCGTTTATCTGTGTTTATTGAATAAACGATAACATTCGTTCTCAAACAAGTCTCTGTGCAACAAAGAACATATAAGTATTAGAAATATATATTTCAAAAAAGCGCATTGAAAGGAGATCATCATGAAAACCGGTAAAATTAAAATTAAAAATTCAATTTCGAAAGCGTATAAAATATTTAAAAAATTGTTAAAACAGCCATAATAAATTGCCATAGAGTATGTCAAAAAATTTTTTCACATAAAATACATAGTCAATTTTTATCAAACTGAGCTTAATGCAAGAGCTTAATGCAAACACGCAAAATTTCTTGTTATCTTATTATAATTTTAAAAAGAATGACTTTGTTTAAATTTCAGGCAAAATGATCACAAAAACCATCACGCCTATCAAGAAAGCTGACTCATTTATGTTCAAAATAGAGTTGACCCTATTATTTCTTGTCACACTGTAAATCTTATTCGAGTGAAAATATTACACTTATTGCACAATTTTTTAGTTAGGAATACTTTCTACATAAAAGACCAATCTAACTAAAATTATTACAGAAGACAAAAGACACTTCGCATTTGTATGAATTTAAAAATACGGCTAATTTAACTTATGAATACTTTTCACGTTCTTCAAATTTTCTAAGGCGTTTAAGTTGGACCACCATAAGTCCAGCCATTTAAATTTGGCAAATAATTTGAACCACGGCGAAAAAGTAGTTCGAGAATCGGCCATCAATCCTGCTAGCTCCGTTTTCTCCACGAATCGAACATTGCAAACCTCGTCCGAATTTGGATTCATGCTGCCTTCAAAGTTGGGAACGATAATCGCATAATCCAATTCATGTTCGGACCACATGACGTTGGAACTTGCCTTGTAAATGAAACGTCCCATAACATGCATATGTTCTACCTCTCCAACAATCCCCAACTCATGAAGTAATTTTCTTTTGGCTGCACGACGAACGCCAATAAAGTTGTTGGTCTGGTCCATTTCAAAATCATTGAAATGTGGATGACTACAGCATGTATTTGTCCAAACGCTGGGAAAAGTGATTTTCGATGGAGCACGCTGCTGTAGAAGTAGTTGTTTCTTGGTGTTGAAAATGAATACACTAAACGCTCGATGAAGAATTGCTGAAATAAGCAAGAATTTGTGTTAAATTTTGAAAATGATATATAAAATTTGCAAAATTAAACTAGTAATTAAACCATTATTCCGAATTCAATGATTTAAATTTTTCATTTGTTCCGGAAGTTTATATAAAAGACAAAATTCGTCGAGAAAAATAGTAGTTTACTTACGATTTCGATGACATTCTTCCTTGGTAACCAGGCCTAACGGCTCGTCCATCTCGTTAACACGTATACATGGTTCTTTCAAATAAGTAGCCTGAATTGGGTTCAAAACGCTAGCTATAGTGCTTGACCAAAATTTTTTTCTACATAAAAGCGGTCTCGTAAGTAATTTCGTCCGCGCGGTATTTGACATATTTTTCCTAAATGAAATTTTAAATTTTAATTTAAAAAACGATAGATATATTACAAAAGTATTGATTCAATTTCTGCAAATATTATTTTAATGTTTGGTAAGACTTATTCAGATAAAGACTGACTAAGTATTACCAAAATGATTGGGTAACTAAATTATATGTAATAATTTCCTTTAATATTGCATAAATCCCGAACAACATGAATTTTGGACGGACCCCAGATTATGACAAAAACTACAGATGAATGAGTCATTTAAATTGTTGATTTAACTTAGCTTAAATAAACTTGTAAACGTGATTAAAACCTTTTGAAAATAAATAGTGAATTATTTTTGGCTTATGACTAGTGAATCTAAAAAATAATTTTTAAACAATAATTATATCAAATTTGATTAAATCATATAAAATTGGCCAAATAAACATATATGTACAATTCCGAACACACACATTGCTGACGTTTTACATTAAAATACAAACGAGTTTTGAAAAATGCAGAGTGCCAAACGTACATATGAAATAAATAAAATCCCACTTAAAATATTTAAAATACAATTCTGAACATTTAAGTGGGATTTTATTTATTTCATATGTACGTTTGGCACTCTGCATTAAAAAAAACAATTCTCAACATTTAAAATACAATTCTGAACATTTAAGTTGCTTTTTATTTTCTGTTACAAACATGTGGAATAGTTTTGTTATTTACAAGTTAAGAAAAATTACTTTGTGGATAACGTTATTTTTTATTTAAAATTTTTATCTATGTACATACAACAATAAAATTAAATATTCGAAGAAAATTTGCGAAAGTTTTAAAATTTAAAACAAATCAACTATAAAGCAATTTTTGAAAATCTAACTAAAATTCTCTAATGTTTTACTGATTCATATTGAAAGAAGTGCTTTCCAATTAAGCCCAATGATCCACCTTTGAAATTTACGCCAATGGGATTCCGAATCCGCAAAACGTTCGATTTCTTTGATTAGATCCTCGTTCGTAATTGGTGTAATGCCGGATGGAGTCGCCTCAATAAGTTGCAAAGTCATCCCTTGTAGGCTCATCAAATGAGCTCGGTTTGTTAACATCTCTTTACGTAATCGAATCCCGGTGGTATTGATAACAAAATCATACACCTACAATTGTTTGCGGAATGTTATTTTATTTTATTAGCAATGTTTCGTTAAAGTTAATTTGCTTCTACATGTACATATGTACAATGGAAAAACCAAAATTAGTACGAAATAATTTGAAGTTACCTTTTCATTTTGACGGTGGCTTTGCTTAACGTCTTCAGCAAAAAAACGGCCTTCTAGAAATTATTACTGTAGATGTAAGAAATTTGATATAATGTTTTTTTAATGTAAAAATTGATTTGGATTAAGTATATGTATCACCAATAATAATGTGTTTTCATCACTATAATAAATATTTACATTTTAAATTAAAAAATTAAAAAGCAACCAAAAAATCTTACTAATGGAAGGGATAAATTTCGAAAAAACTCGGTCCGAATTTTTATAAATCACTAGCACATTGTTGGTAGGTTGTCGATGTAGGACATGAATACATAACAGTCCGTCCAATAACGTCACCTGCTCAGACAAATGCAGCGCTTCAATGCAAAAATTTACCTATAGTTAATTTAAAAAATATTAAATCATTTAAAAATGATAACTGGAAAGGACTAATTACTTTTATTTTTAACAATCGATCTTCGGCGCTAATTCTCAACTCGTTTACATCGCCCACAGCTAAGGAAATCTAAACATTATTTCGTTAAGTACAATACAACAGTTTATCAAATTAATGCTAAATAAAATAATAGATAAAATTTTTTTGTAAAAAGCGAGCTTCCGAGTAACAATGCTATAAATTTAAAGATTTAATACACTGGTGGAAAAAATTATACGTTCATTTCAATTTTTTTAATTTTGGCAAATTGAAAAAAAGTTTGATGTGTATAAAAGCTTTACAAAACGCGGAATAATCAGGAAAAGGTAATTCTGAAGAGCAAATCAACATAAAAATCGCCAATTTCAGGGTGGAAATAATTATACGTTCACTTCAGAAAACAACACTTTTATCAACGGAAACAAATTAAACTGCACGGCAAAAACAACTTTTAATAATCAGAAGCACCACCGTTACGATTTACGACTTCATACTCGTATTGAGGTTATTAAGAGCATTATCTTCAATTCCGTTCCAGACCTGCACAATGAAGTGAACGTATAATTATTTCCACCCTGGAATTGGCGATTTTCGGAAAAGGCGTTTTTTTTTGCGAAAAATCGATGGGATACATTGATTTGCTCTTCAAAATTACCTTTTCCTGATTATTCCGCGTTTTTTAAAGCTTTTATACATATCAAACTTTTTTTCAATTTACCAAAATTAAAAAAATTGAAGTGAACGTATAACTTTTTCAACCAGTGTATATACCATGAGATTCATTAGTAAAATCACAGTAATTATTTCGAACAAAATTAACAACAAATTCGCAATCCAAGCTTTCCGTTCAAGGATATCGTTGGCCTCTACTTCTCCAATCATCATTGCCGAGGTTTTTGTAAAAGACTGAAACATAGCCATAAAAAGTGACGATCCATTATTAGACGACTGCTAAAGTGTTAGATTTTAGAAACCGTTAAAATCCACTTTTTCGCATTTTTTCAAAACTATTACATTATAGCGGTATATGCACAGAAAGATCATATTATAGTAAAAACATAAATTTTACCTTGTCATCCCAGGGCTCGCGTCCACTATCTCGCATTATTAATTGAAATGAAAAGGCGAAACAAAAAAGAGTTGGTATCCAAATAATCATTGTCTAAAATCAAAAACAAAAAAATTTAAATGCCAACAGTGTTGAAGGACTTCGTCATTTTTTCGAATAGGGAAGGGGTGGTGTTAGATCAATAAATCATCTTCACATCTTCCCAAAAAATGTTTACAAAATTTACGTTAAAAAAACTGAATAGAATTTTGGACATCATCAGAATGTATGGACCACATGGTGCCTTCCTCAGCACGTAAAGGCAATTAATCCACGAAGAAAGTATTGCAATAATAGGTAAAAACCAAGAAATTGTTTGCTGAAAATATTTGAAACATTGTAAATGCATATAACAAAAAATTCTATGACTGGCATCTAAAATCCATCTACATTGTGTGTCAGGGGTAAGCCGCAAATCAATTTCATTTCATTTTTTAAAAAATTTTATAAAAAAATATATTGGAAAATTCGTTTACTAATATCTCCGCAATAAGATCATTTAATACAATATTATACTAAAGTCTACATTGCAGATTTGAAAAAATAACTATTTCCCATTTTTCAAGATTTGCGAAAAATTTGCTTTTCGCAAATTTTTCGCAAATCGCAAATTTTTGCTCAAAAAGCCGCAAAGCGCAAATCGCAAACCGCAAATTTTACCACTCCTGATATGTGTATGCAACGATATCATCCTACCTTTACTTCTTCATGATAATTGTCGAAATTGAAGAAATGGAAGCTCCAAACATAAAATAGCGTCACTGCGTAGGTGCAAATATTGAAGAGGTAGGAGACAACGAACCAAAAACTGATACTGCTTACGCCATTTTGTAATTTTAGAGCCGCTTTGACTAGCTAAGCATTATACATGCATGTATTTAAAGAAAATTAGAAAAAATTGAATAGGATGAAATTATGGCGAATTAAAAATTGTTGCAAAAGAAATGAAGGTTTTGTAATTTTTACTCTTTATACATATGAGCCGAACAAATAATTCGAGCAATATAAATAGAAAAACTTCAGAAGAGTAACACACAATTAAGTTTCAGACAAAAACCCAAACTACAACAGAAGTCAGAAATTTGTCAGTACTGAGTACTCGGTTAATCAATAGAAAGAAAAATTAAATGAAATGAAATGAAATGAAATGAAATTAATTACCAAAAAGAAAACAAAAAATAAAATTATAGCCGTAACGAATAGATTTTTCGTCACCGTCGGAGGCGCTTGAATGTACGAGTAAAGAAGAAATAAAAAAGTGAAATATACGACGACATGAATTAAATAAAAGGCCGTACAACTCAGGATCTTTTCGTTGACAAAATTCAGCACCAGTGGGTGCCGAATTACATTCCAATGACCTCGCTCTTTCTGAAATTCGAAAAACATTTTTTAATAGCACATTTTTGTTAAGCTAAATGTTTTGTGGATCGTTCAAGAAAATCGCTTTTAAATAAGCTTTGGTTGTGCCTGCCTAGAAATTCTTAAAAAATGTTTACAAATTGAATTAATAAAAATCAAAATAATACTGTGTACGTTTATAAAACCTCAGCAATGGCAAGCCATAAGCAATTTAAAACAAATTATCAAAATGTGTATTTCTGAAGATGAAAAATACCAATCTTCTGAGAACAACTCGGTTGATAATTTCCGATCGACCGCTACCTTTGCTATAATCAAATAAATAAACCACTTTTTCTTCGTCTTCCCATACCAAAGATCTTTCATTGTACTGTTCCAGCTTCTCGCTAAAATAAAATGTAATGTAACCGTGATTAACGAATGAAGGTGTTAGAAAGTGTAACCATAAATGAAGGTGTTAGAAAGCTATATATAGTGCAAAATAAACTATTTTTTCTGACCAAATTTGTTTTGAAAATGAACATGCCAAAACAGAATTTTGAGCACTATCTAAATAAAACACACATAGATTCTTACATAGATTCTACAATAAGTCATTTTTTAGGATTTTGTAGAAGAGTTATTGCGATAATTTTCTAAAACAGTACATTCGATGGAGATAGTTGGATTTTATAAAGAAATAAAATAATAATTACAAACCGGATTGTAGACTCTTCCGTGAGAGGTTTTTTCTGTTCTATGTCTACTCGCGGATCCATAATAATGCTTTTCACAAAAACATATTTCGCAAACACATGACAAGTTATCTCTAGCTGAAAATTAAAAATAAGTGTTACACGTATATTTGTTTAATTTTATTTCAAAACAATAAAAACAACTATAAACACTTTATTGGTTTTTTAAACTAACGTTAAAACGTTAGCAAATTGTTTTCCCAAAATTGTGAGTTAAAGAGCAGCTTTTAGCTATCCCGAAATGTTTCTGTCTTGACTAAGAATAGTAAAAAAAGACAATTAACTATTTATTAATAAAAAGTTAAATTTCTTCAAAAAATTGATTCATTTTCGTTTGAAAATTTTATTTGTGAATTAAACAGTAAATTTTAAATAGTTCATATTCTATTTATTTCTTTTGTGTACATGTACAAGGAAAAATTCAAATAAAAAACAATTTGCGAATTTTTGTGTTTATTTGCTGCAACATATTGTATACATTTCATAAGTAGACAAAACAAAGACAAAAGTGTATTACGTGTTGGGTACGAGAATTTAACACGAAAAAGATCTTTTGCAGACTCACATAAACCTGAACAGAGAAATGAGTGTAAAGTTGTCACTCGCATGGAAAAACCAATAGTCCTCCAATAGTTGAGAACATTTTTGTTTTTAATCGCGGGAGTGAGTAGAGAATGTAAATATGCAGAGAATATATCTCATATGTGCTTTCATTTTCTGGTGCGCTCTTTTCCCGCACTTAGACAATGGTAGCTTCAATGCCAGAAAAATGATAGAGAAAAAGTGGAATAAAACATCAACAGCGAAAGAAATGTACAGCGGCTTTTCTAGTAATTTGTATGGCAAAACAGCAATATTTTCTCTCTTGAACTTCGATGAAATTGTCAGCGGATCGTGTGTTCCTCTTTGCAAAATTATAACATCGCCTGTGGACTTAATGAAAACATGTAAATAAGCCAAATTCAGGCTTAAATTAAAAAAGTGACTTATTGTCCCAATTCATAGAATATGTAAAATAATTTATTTCATACATTAATTGAACTTTAGTGCATATATGTAAAATAGAATGTGATTTCTGACATTTTATTAATCATTTCAATCAATTCGCCCAAACATCCTCTAAACGTATGAAATTACCGCGTTCGCAATTCACTAAATTTGAAAATAATTAGTTTGATGAGACATTTATTTACGTATTGTTAGTGATAAAATCTGCTAGGTAAAATATGTATAGTTTTCATTTTTAAAAACCTCAATGCTTCTGACAGAGGATGAAGATCCTATGTCCCCATTTCCAATTTTCAATTTCAATTTTATTTCGTATAAATCTTATTGCGAAATAAATTTTGTATGTTAAATGTGTGTATAATAAAAACAAAATTACAAAATTCTTGAAAACAATCAAGTGGAATGGTGATCAAGTGAAACAAAGCACGCCAGTTTTAAATCGGTAAAGCAATACAAATTACACTTGTTAGAATCTACATATGTATATTTGTCAAAAATGTCAATGTAGTGCAATGAAAGCAAATTGTGAGCAGGATTTAAATTCAAAATAAGGCATAAAATTTTTCCAACTGCTTAATCTAATTTGAAGATCTTGCCAGTATTTATTTTTCAGCTTTTTAATAAAAATGACAGTAAAATATGTAAATAAAGTTTAATAAGCGAAATACTATATCTCGCTGAGCTTGGTCAGCTTTATTTTTTGATTATTTTTTCGAAAAAAATAACATTTTCGAAAAACATAACATCGAAAAATTGCATTATTTAACTATGTGCAAGTATTTTCTAAATTAGTCCAAACTTTTAATTTTGAATACCAAAGGAGAAAATTCGTAATTTTACATGATGAAATAAAAATAACAATAAAATGCCATTTTTTGACGTTTACCTTTCTTAAATAACAATTAGAGATAATTGAAAATAGTATATAATTTTTCAAAAACATACCAAACCAACAAAATTGAAATATTTACCTAAAAAAACAAAAAAATGTTAAAAAACCTGGCAAACTTGTACTACATTTTTACAAATGCAAAAAAAAATATTACGTCATATAATCTCTTGATATCGCATTTTCTGTAGCATTTTCAGAGCAAATATTTTAAATTTTATTTATGTAAACAACACAGCGTAATCTTGGCTTGATACTTTCTTTTCATAACAACTATTGAGTTGCTGAATTCTACATATTAAATATGATTAACACACACCGCATCACGAAGAAGCAAAAATGAAAAAAAAAATTAAAAGTCAGGACAAAGGCAAAATTATTTGCAATAAAAATTCAAAGAAATATTTGAAAATATTAATCTTTCAAGTAAAATAATTCATGCGAGCAAATGACACGCAGAAAAGTAGCGACATGTTCGACATGCTGATTAGTGAAAAAATCGATTGCAAAACTTCTAAAACAAACTGTAGCGTCATTGGATCCCAGGCGGTCTGCCTTCTCATTCTCCTAAGAGAAGAGCTGGACAGAAAAGATGAAGAGGCAGAAGAAGAAGAACCAGAGCCACCACTGGCGCCTGGTGCATGATTGCCACTTCCAAAACCAATTCCATGAGGTGAGTCTGATGGCCAACAATCGACACAAGTTTCGTCTAGAGAGCGAGTTTGTCTATTTGAGTACGTTGCTCTTATCTAAAAACGGTTTAAAATTTAGAAAACACGATTGCTATACGAATAATGACTAATTAGTATAATGATCAAATAAAATAGTTAATTATATTTAAAGGTATTTTAAAAATAAATTAAAGATAAAACAAAACCTGTTGTTGTGGATCATAGTAATCATATACAGTAAGCTGCGCAGGCTTTTGATCCGCAATATTATAAAGAAGATCACTGTACAACGATAAACACACTGGTGCCTCTCCGAGCTAAAACCGTCAACATGTGTTTTGCTTTTCCTCTATTTAAAAATAACTTACCGAACTAAAGTAGATATTCATTTTTGTGTCATCGTTATCCAACTCAACGCGCTGTAAGTCGTTTATTCCAGTCAACTTCTCAAGTTCATCGTTGTCAAATTTATAACCGGAGAGTGAATTCACCTCAGCAACGGCCATATTCGATCGCTCGCCGACTTTTGTATAGCTAAATAACAAAATTTCAGCTGCACGATTTTAATTTTGAATATGCGAACTTACTTGCAGCACAAATCTAGTTGTACGCGATTGCCTCCACGAATCTCACGAACATCTTTCGAGCAGAAGAAAGGAAGATCATCTCGTAATGTCTGCCGATAATACGAATACTGGAGCTGTATAAATGCCATTGAAGAACCGCCGGCTTCAATCTCAACCGGATCATCAATGTTGGGAAGCTAAATTTTTAATACATAAATTAGCTGCGGTAGTGTACACCTTTTGGATCGACGAGTATAAAATAGTATAAAATACTTTATAGAAAATCTTTCTGAATATTTGAGAATATGTATGTTAAATTCTAACCAAGTTAAATTCTAACCAAATTAAATGAAATACTAATTCTAACCAAGTTTTCAAATGATTATTATATTTTATGTTTGGATATATAATTAAAACTGATTTTTACTTCGTAACTTTGCAGAACAATCGAATTTTGTGCATTTATAGTAAAGATTTGTTGAGAATGTGCGCCATTTTGCACTTTAATCGTCATGTTGAAGTTTGGTGAATAAACGTAAGCAGCATACGTACTCAAGGCTTGTAATGCTAACACGGTATCCTAAAATACAAGACATTCTGGGAGATTGCAATGGTGTTCTAATCTAAAATACTAATTTCTGCATCTCGAAGTCACATCAATGTTAACTGCAAAAAGTCAGCATAAAAGATGGTGAAAACGATGAAATACCTGTGTGCTAGAGAAACCGCCCAAAGCATTACGCTGAGAAGTGAGCCATCGCACCAGAGGGATGGCCTTATCGGTTTCTTGCTTAAGCATGTAGGTCAGCAATACATATGATGTCACTTCAATATCCATCGGTGCCCCTTGATAAAAGTAATGCGTTGAGTCCTTCTCAATTTTCGATTCCTTCGGCTTCACCGACCAATGGACTGTTCCATGTAAAATCAATTATATGTTTACATACAATTTCGTCGGTTCATATTTAATTATTTACATTTTTTCTTCGAAAATTCTTTTAGAATTTAAAAAGTAATTTTTGAAATTATCTATAAGAAATACATACAGGGTGGCGCAAATATGGGGGCTGGATTTGTTTTTGTTATAACTTTTTTATTTTTCAACCAAATTTCATAATTCTTTTTTTTTTGTTCGACTTCCAAGACTTTGAGAATTTGTTTGGTATGCAACGC
>SAUE01000095.1:19663-50853 GCA_009724625.1 Deladenus siricidicola | reverse complement strand
CAGAAATGTTCAAAATTAGCTCTGTAATGTTTGTTTAAAAATTTGTGCATTTTGTTCAGAAATGGATTATTCTGTGAACCAAAAGGGTTGGTGTATCATCTGGTATGGAATGTCTGGTTCGCCTACAACTGTTCAATGTCAGTATCATAACAAGTTTGGACATCATGTTCGTATCCCTCGATGACAAATCCATTCGAAGACGGTTCGAAAATTTTTTGCCGGTTGTTGAAACGTGGCCTTTTTTTCATGCAGGATGGAGCGCCTTCTCATCATCAAGCACAGGTCCACGATTGGCTGAACGAGCACTTCCCGAACGGCTGGCTGCAAATCTCGTCGCTCCGTTTGCATGGTCGCCGTATTTCGCCGGATTTGATGCCGTGCGATTTCTTTTTGCGGGGCTGGATCATGAGTCAAATTTACCGCACCCAGTCGACCGACCTCGACGACCTTTAGTTGAGAATCCAGCAAGTCTTCGGCGAACCACCACAGTAAATGATTGGTCGCTCAATCGACTTCTACGAAGAATTTGTTCGGTACCAAACAAATTCTCAAAGTCTTGGGAATCGAACAAAAAAAGAATTGTGAAATTTGGTTAAGAAATAAAAAAGTTATAGCAAAAACAAATCCCGCCCCAATTTGGGCCTCCCTGTACATGAATAACTTATCATTTGATGCTATTTTTAGATTCTCCAAAAATGTAATCGCTTCGGCGCTTTTCTCGCTTCCAGCTAATTGCAGCGCGTAAGCCGCAACCGCCAGCGCGTACGCATCATCTTTTATATGAGTGATATGATTTTCCATATAAGTTAACCCTTTGGCATTCTTTACACCATTCTCTAGTAATGCGATCATTACATAAGCAGTTAATGCAAATCCACCATCCGCCGCACCGCCTTGAATTTGCTTGTGGTGAACATCACCGCGCTCCGCAAAAGCACCATTTTCCTAAAATTGATTGTCAACTTGCGATCAAGCGTGAAATGTAACAAAAAACAACATACGCTTTGCTGCATAAGGTTGAGAAAAGCAATAGACTTTTCTAAAACTTGATCATCTATGAAGATGTACGGTTGCGCTTGTTTGAATGATCGAATAACAAACGCTGTCAACCAAGTAGAACCATGCATGTCCATTGCACCAAATGCCGAAAAGGAATTGTCAACTCGTCTAAAAAGCTTACATTCATTAAGACGGTAAATTTTTACTGATAGTTTAAAAATGACTGTTTCTAAAAATTTAATTTAATTTTTACACATATCTGCAGACAATGTTAACTCGTTAACCAAATTACCTGTAAGATAATTCCCGTTGATAGCCTGCTTGCATATGCTTTATTGCCTTTGCCTCAAGTATATGATTTTGACGCCGTGTAGATCTCAAATAGCTCAGTACAACAATATTGGGTACAAATGTCACCATGTTTTGTTCACCACAACCAAAAGGCATTTGAATGAGACCCTCCACACTGGCCAAAACTGGGCCCATTATGTCACCTGAAAGAACACCGAAATTTTCAAATAACAACTTTTAGTTAGTTAGTCTACTTGCAAAACAACACTATTGGGAAAAAAGGATTATTTTTTATCAAATAAAAAGCTTGCCCTTATCGAATTATTACCAATAATATCAATACGTGCCTTCCTCGACCCATCGACATAGGAAGCTGGAAATTTCATGGAGAGTGTATTTTTCAACGTAGAGAGTGAGCCCGCATCCGTTGCGGATGAGCCATTCTTTTTGGTCACCGCATTAAGAATAATTTGCGAATTACCCGGAGTACCAGAGCTCAAATCAATGACAAGAGGCGTATTTCTATCCACTCGATAGCCTTCCGGCTCAACGCGAAGCATCATCTCTACAGCATCACCAGCTACCGCACCTGCCTGGGCCACCACCGACAGCCTTATCATTCCAATCTGCGTCAATACAACGGGAAAATAAACGGCCTTTGAAACTCCACCGCCAGGTACAGATACATATCGGACGTTGTAGCCTTTCTCTGGGTTACTAAAATTATTTACAAAAAATTATTTAATAAATTATTAAAAAATTATTTGTTATCATGTATAAAAAATTATTCTGTCAAAAATTTACTTTTTTTTGAACGTGGATCCGCCCTTTTGCAAAAATTCAAATCCCGCTTCATCAGCATGTTTAAGCGTCACGGTTACCTAAACTTCGGCTACATTAAAAACAATGGCACGAATTTGAAGGAATTAAAATTAATTAATTGTAAATCAAATGAAGAACGTAAATTAAATTAATACATCTTGTTCATTTTCCAAGTAGTTGAACACGAGGACCTGAAGCGCAATTTTCTCGCCACGCTTTACTGAGTACGGTAAGTCTAGACGAATAAAGAACGGTCGGAAGACTTTCAACTAAATGAAAAGGTCCTCAAAAGTCCAAAAATAAAGATAAACTAAATAAAAATTCATTTTTTAATAAGAATAACACCTTTGAAGTAGTTGACGCCACGCCAAGACCAACGTTTTCATTTATTGCAAACGCTGAAGCCACCCAAGAAGTTATCGTGTCTGGTACTTTTGCTTCGTAGGTCGCTTCGCCGGTATCACTAGACATGAATATGTTGAAAAAATATTTTAAAAAGGCTAAAGTTCACGAAAATCATTTATAAATATATATTTGAAAAGTTCTGAGAGAGGAAATTGAAAATAGTATATTTAAGCAATTCGCAAATTTTGAAATGCAGATTCATTAACTTTTAAGTTTAATTTTAAGATTAAAATCCACACACATAAAATGGATGTAAAATTTATGATACATACATTTTTAATTTGGTTTTGTATTATAGTTTCAGAAAAGTTTCTAGTTCAGAAAAGCTATCTTTTGCTAATCTCATATAATAAATATATTTTCTGAAAGATATTTTCTGAAAGATATTAGAGAGCTTTGAAATGAGATATGTATGTACATTAAACTGAACAAAGACTTTAACACAAAATAAATGCGACAACATATTTATTCACGTGAATACTTGAACACATACAACCCACCTCGTAATAAGCTCGTTTAAGCAAAACCAAGTTTCTGGAAATAAACGCCTCACGCGCGGTGGTTCAGGCGAGGTTGAAGATGCTTTAGCTGGCTTATTTCGAGGCTCTTTTTGCGGGTAGAAATTCTCCATCGCCATCATATACATTGGTTCCGGTTCTCCACGTATAAATAGTGGCATGGGCACTAAAAGTGAACAACAACACACTAAAAATAAAACAAAAACAACGTTGTTATAATCAATTACGCTAGTTAAACGTTATTGTCAAAAAGCCAAAATGTTACAAAAATCACAAAAACAAGGCAGTATATGTTGCAGAAAGTAAATATTTCCAATATACAAATTATTAGAAATTTTCACATCACAAAATACATATATGCATTAAAATTCCAAAATTTTAATAAATTGACATATGATAATAAACAAAAAAGATGAAAAAATGTCAAAAGAATGAAGGAATAAAAAGTTTTTCAAATATTAAAAAGGGTGTATGTATTTTTTTAATTAAACGCAAAACATAATAAGTTTATTAAATTTAATTGCTTTAAATTTTAAGTGATTGCTTAGTAAAAGTGCAAGTAAAATTTTTTGAGCTTTCAAAACTTTTTCTAAGCTTTCGAAAACTTTCTTCTTGCTTCTTTAAGAAAATTTCAGAGTCACAGACGATGTCGAATTTATTAATGTAAAACCTTGCAAAGGATGTGGTCATATTGACAAAAAACCACGTCTCTGGAAAATTTCGACGAATTCGACCTGGTGGATTAAAAACAGAATCGGTATTCGCTTGCTCTTGTTCTTCTTGTTGCTGTTCGTCGACGTGTTGCAAACGTTGTTGAACAGACCCAGTTTTCGACATGAACCGACGCATATAAAGTCCTTCAAAACAATAAACAATGCATGTGAATCTTATTCAAGTACATATTGCCGGTACATGCCAATTTACTGACGCAAAATAACACATTTCACGCAAACTCATACGAAAAAGTATACAATAGAACACAAGAGAGGACAATTACAAATGAAGTCAGATGAAGAATGTATCACTGGAAAATTTCATAAAAATATTGGGAAAAATGATATCCCTCGCTTAAATAAAGATAAAAGGCATTTTAATAACGCTAACCGGGATGTCTCAATACCATCTAGAGGCCAAATCCATGTTTCAGGAAAAAATTGTCGTACGTGCAATGGCAAATTAGTCATTACTGAGTGATGTGCAGCAAAATCGATAGCTTCACCTGGCGAAAACGCTATGCGTTCATCTTAAAAAATTTTAAACTTAAAATTAAAAGCAATAAATAAAAAAAATCATTTGCTAGGAAACTATAATACATGTTTTCAGTAGTTTTATGTCAAAAAATTTTTTTCGAAAATTATTTAGTAATGTAATTTGTAAGTTAGAAGCTTTTTTGTGGACTTCGCTTTTTCGCCAAAGTTTTTCCAGAGAGTTCGCGACACTGAGCAAAGCATTAAGAAAATCTTAGATTCGAACTTACCACCAACAAATAAAGTAACAATACAATTTTCGTTAAAAATTACTGGGCTTGAGTAACATACATACATTCTTTTGTTAGAATAACAATATCTCAATATTTGTAAAAGTTTATGAAAATGATTAACGGTGTAAAACGTTACAAATAGCTCAAAAATGTTAGTGAAAAACATTTTTAAATAAATGAACAAAAAAATTGTTAAGAAAACGAAAAAAACAACTACTACGCGAAGCATTGCGAATTGGCATAAGCGACAAAGTTAGTTAAATATTTTAATATTCATAAAAAATTGAGTAAAAATTAAATATATGTAACATACTAATCTGCTCCGGCTCTTTATAGAGATAGGCGTCCGTAAGTACAACCAAGCCTGCATTCTAAAATAAACAACAGTTTAGGAGTCAAATGGCTTTTTTAATGATACAACGAACAAAACGTTTTTTAAAAGTTAATCTATTTTGAATTTTTCTTTCTTCAGAACAAATTTGAGCAACTGAGAATATAATATAAATAAACGAACTTCAAATACCGACGTAGCGTCTTTTCCGCTAACACTCCACCAAGGCGACCAAATGTCGCGGCGCTTTCTTCTTAGCCAACGCGACTCCCACGGTCTGCGGCCGAATCTCGATTGGCTAGTGGTATCATATTCTTCGATATCTTGTTCCACCTGACATTAAAATTGTAAATTTGTGATGATCTAATATATTTTTTAACTTTAATTAATTTGTACCAGTTCTTTGGTAATGTCGTTTCCGGATTTCAACAATAATACGCTTTGATCGACTGCCAAAAGACCAACGAAAGATTCTGGTGCCGCTCTTACCGTAAATTTTACAGGATCACCAGGCTCTGCTGTATTTCGATCAATGAACAGAGAAACCTATAGATTCGTGTCATCGTTTTTAGAATATATTATATTTACAAAAATGTACGTCGTTGCGGAAAAGTCCATTGACTTTGAAATCAATTGCATCGACCAAAATTTCTTTGTTTGAAGGTCGAATAGCGTAAACAATTAAGCGCGAATGTGGTGCCATCTGAGAGGTGGCTGTGAAAGTAATTGTGGTAGAATCAGAAGTAACAGAAATTTCTTGGCTGATTATAATGATTCCTCGGGCCACAACCTGTAACGCGGTAACAGTTTATTGGTTTTATGTTTTAATAAAATGCAGAAAAAATTCTCTGTAAAATTAAGCAGACATTTCATTACCTGATAGTTTATCGACGGAATAGACTCAGTCGCTTTAACGCTAAATGAAAGAGTTTTTCCGGAATCGACGACGCCTTCGTTATCCGCAATGAGCTGAATGAAAGAATTTGATGGACTGTTACCCGCTTCCACGTATAATGAATTATAGATTTTTCCGTTGGTGAAATTGTCATTACCCTCCCGATCGTAATATGCGTCTACGCGAGCACTAGAGCAATTTAGCGGTGGCTAAATTAAATGTTTTTGAGATAAAAGGTTTATTTAAAAATAAAATCGTTTGAATAAAAATGCAGTTTTTGTTGAGTAAAAAATACACGTATTACAAAAATTGCACTTATCAAACAACTTAAAAATTTCATAAATGTATCACCGTAAGTGGAATAATTGCTGTGCCATGTGCATCCAAATCAACAATTTTAACATCTTTGTCCTCGTGTTGAGTGGTCATGTTTGAGAACGGATAATTGTAAAAGATAGTTATTTGAACCCTTCGTGGAACTGTCGCTTTAATCGGTGTGTCGTCCATATGTTTGAGAATTACAATGACGTTGTAATGTAGACCAGGCTTGAATGTTTCGCCCTGTTTCTCCATTTCAAGTTTTACGTCGTGTTCATAAGCAACAATCTGAAAATAAAAAAAGTTGGTGCAAAAAAGAATCGAGTATCTAACAAACAATTTTTTAACTAAAATTTCAATATGGAAAAAGTTAAAAAGAAGAAATCCTAGGTAAAAGTTATTGTTTTTTTCTTCTTTATTAAGAATAATTGATCATAATTTGAAAAGTTCACATATAATTTATTTGAATAATAAGAATGTTTGACCTCAGCTGTACCATTACGTTGAATATCAGTAAGATGTTCCGTAACGGTGGCCACAATACTCACACTACTTCCGCCATAGTCCATGATAAGTTTATGCATACGCATCTCTTCATTCGTGAACACAATGGTAGCTTCGCCCATGCTATTCAAATCAATTGTACGTTCGATAATCCCATTTGAATTACTCTAAAATATTATTTAAATTTTATTTATTTCCGTTGCGGTGTTTTAAAAAGACATCAATAAAAATGTCGTTCAACGATGAGCCAATAATCTACCTCACTACGTCCATCGTCGGTAGTGATCCATGCGGAGAAAGGATGGCGAATAGCGACTTTCGTTTTACCAGCCACTCCCTTACCGTAGGTATATTTTGCGTCAATCAATATTGATAGATCATCGGAAAGAGTTATAAAACTCGGCGTCTTTATGTTGACATCGAATTTTGGAAGAACATATTTCTCTACGGAAAACTCTTTCTCGAATTTTACACCAGTCTTAGTATCAATCTGAATAATCCAAATACCCAATGGCGGCTCCGATGACAATTCCAGTTGACCGGCAAATACACCTGAAGCACAAAAATTAGTTATTCCCTTCTTAAAAATGATAACAATAAAATAACAGACCCTTAATCAGACGCACGTTCGAAAGTAGTGCAATCGCATTTTGACTTGGATCGGAAATTCGTATGGATATATCATCGGCGTATGGTAACAAGTCAGGCGTTACCACTACTACCCGGTAAAACACTAAAAATATTTAGAAAACAAAATGTTTTCGCTGTTTAAAAGAAAATTTTTATTCAGAATACGACGTACATATGTCATAAAAAAGCACTATTTTTACTAACTAATAATATTAAAAAATAAAAAAAACTTGCAAAACAATCGTGTTTTTCTCGTATTTAATTTCATTAAATTTTTCTCTTTATTTCCTAAGTCGTTTCTTAGCTAATTATTTCAATGATATTTTTCAATATTTTTTGATGTGAAAGAGCTTTCCCAATACATTTGCGTCATAAGGTCAACTAAACTGACCTGTTGATCCTGGCTTATAGATGGCTTTATCGGTCTGGACGAATATGGAGAGACTTTTCACACTACATTTCACTGCCTTTTCGTCCTCAAATATTGTTTTTAAATCAACATTTTCCACTTTGACGTACAATTTGTAACTTTGCCCCGCGATTAAGCTATCCGAAGCCAAATTTTCAATTGTAACTATTTGAGGAGTGCCTACAATAACTAAAGTTTGTGCCACAACATATTGAAATTAAACAATTATGCGTAAAATTGTACGACTGTAAAAAACTTAATTTAACTAAGGAGTACCTAATTTAACATTGCTGACTGCCCTTGCACCAACTGTTTCGTTTTTATTTGTTCGAATTTCAACACGAACAATGTGATCAGGCTCGATGCTTTTCAAGAAATTCACAGACACTGAATAAGGCATACCAGGCCGCACTACTTTTGGAGCAATGATTAAATAATTACTCGGGCTAAAATGTTATTGATGTTAATAAAAGTAATGTATTACTTAAAAATGTATCAAAACATACTATAATTTCGGTGTGAGTGTAGGAACTTGCGTCGTCGACGCGACGGGTAGACCGTCGAATTCCGAATTAGCGTTATTCTTGTTTTCATCAGCGGTGGAGAAGGTCACTGTTGAAGGGGCCGCGGCGCGTTGACTTGCGTTTGTATCATCATCAGATGGAAGTCGGACAGCATTTTGTGCAAATACCGAGCCCAATATGGTAGCAGTCGTGAAATACGCGAATCCAGGCAACATCGTTATGTGTGTTCTGAGCGTAATGGATTACGTATAGTTTGCCATTAAAGTGAAACTTCTACAATTTATCTAAAATATAATGAATGTAAATATAATATACGTGTAACAATCAATAGAAAAAAATTATGTAAAAAAATGTTGTTCAAAATCATTAATTAACATACATAATAGTGATTAAAATAGGTAGTTCTGCATTTATTAAAATATTTTAGGATGTTTTAATCATTAAAGTAATACTATGTTATATACCTCTACGTATATGACTACATTGCTTAAAAACCAGTATACATGATAAAATTAAAAAATTAAAATAAACAAAAATCAGTTTCATGCATCCAGAATAATTGGTGAAAACATGTAAACGTCATGGCAACCTTTAATTATGTCAACTATGCTAATTTTCAATAAGAAGCGCACTTATTACGGGAATTACATGCTTTAGCTTTGCATGCCATATAACATCATTTTCTCATAAAAAGGTTTTGGGAATTATTGCAGTGTTCGCAGAAAATTGCTTAATAAAATTTATTATAATAAAATCCAATTGGTGGCTCATCTGATATTTTTATCCATTTTATTTAATCAATTTTGTATAATGTGCTGCTGTTATTCGAAAACAACACTTTTTATCAATCAAATCAGCTTTTTAAAACTGTTGTGCAATAATAGCATTAAAAATTTCGAAAACTCCTTTCAAATATCAATGATTCATATTATATTTTTGAAAAAAGGACGTCCAAAACTATCGAAAAGCAAGATTGTTAAAAGGCTTCCTGTCATTTTTGAAATGGCGTGGTGGTAAGATGACGGCAAGCGAAACAGACAAAAATAGCAATCGAATTAAACATGTAATAATTTTCAAAAACACATATCCATCCCGCAAAATAATCTATTGCTAAAAAAGATGATAAATAAAACAAAAAAGGCTTTTAAACATATAAAAATAAACAATTTAAGGTGCTAACAAAAATAGTAAAATAAAGTTAAACAGAAATGTTTCGTATGTGATCAATAAATTGACAAATTGAAAGCGACAAATCACTGATGGCAGCAAATAATGATGTAAACATTAATTAGAGGTGTAAAAGAACACGTATTATTTGTTTCTTTATAATCAAGCTTTAGTGCAGATTAAACATCCTATAATCAATCACCCTTTAATACCACAATGACGCAAAACTGAGTTTTGCTATGTAATTATAATTTGCGAAAGTAAATAAGTTCTTGATCACAACTGCAAAAATGTATGATTTTATAAATCATTTACTAAAACTTTCAAAAACTCGCAAATCCATCGATTCTCTGTGACTTTTCAAGAAGGTGTGACTTTTTACTTTCCACCCTCGGAAAATGTTGTTCTGCTAGCAAGTATGTATATAAATAATAAAATGTCATACAAGATTTTCATATAAAAAGTATTTCCAACACCTGCACTCACATCAAGAATTTGTAAATGTAAATTAAAAATATTAATTTAGTAATAGTAAAAATCTCCCGTGCCATTCGCACTAAAATATACATATTACACATAAAATCAAAGCGGCGGCAGACAGTAAATGACAATAAGATAATCATCTGCCAGCTAACTCTGTACATTTTCCTTTGAATGTATTTCTTCAACGCATTTATAAATGCGTCAAATTTCCTTTATCCCACGTTACAAGCATATAAGACTTTCAAAAGAATAAAAAACAAAGAGGAAATTTTCACTCTTATTACTATGAATTTAAAACACAGAACGATAAAACCATGTAAGCGGACAATGGATTGTAAATAATTTGAAAGAAATTTTAATCATTATATTTTAAATTCAAGAGAAAAATTGTCAATTGACAATTAGTTCTCAGGCAAAAATGTTGAGGATCTCCTCCAAATTATTGTCTTTTTTAAGGAAGAACTATGCATGATGGTCTCTAAAAACTTTTTTTGCCATAATAATGCCCGCTAGAGATTCGATTCAGAAAAATATGTATACTGAAAATATGTATACTGACATCAAACGTTCGTCATATTCGCTCAGGCTCAATAAAAAATTTCGTTCTCAATATTTGCGAGAACAACCTTTTTTATCCAAAAATAAATTTCATGACTATTGAATTTTTCCTACAGCGCGCGCAGTTCAGTATAAAAAGAATGAGAAGAAAGTATTTAGAAATTTCAGCTTTGTTCCATATATCCTAAAAATTTAATTTTTTAATATGTACATACCATTTGTGAAGGAAAAAATCGCAATTAATTTTTCTAATTTTTTTGAGCGATCAGAGTGAAATAACGTTTAAAATATATTTTTTAGTTGATTTTTTTGGAAACGTTTTCTTGCTTTTTAGTTTTTAGTCGAAGAAATTCGGTAAATTTTGAACAAAGCTATGGTTGATACCAGGGCTGTGCGTAATTACGAATTACGAGTTACGAAATTACGAGGTTTTTAGCCTCGTAATTACGAGTTACGAGTTACGAGAAAGTGCTCGTAATTACGAGTTTTTGGTGTAGGTATTTTGGACTTTGCGAAGTTTAATTGTCCAACTATTTTAAAATGGAAATTGAAATAAATTTGAATTTGTGCTCTTTCAATGTCTAAATTTCAAGATATAAAATTAGCCAATCAATTTTTGTTCTCTTGTGTTTGTATTTTTTATTCTTTTTTGTTTGTGTTTGTCACTTTTAGATGTCAAAGTATAGCCGTTAAAGTTGCAACATGTAAGGCTTGTGATAAAATAGTATCAGGGGGCAACGCTCACAGCACGGCATCTTTGAGATTTCATCTCAAAAATCATTATACCAAAATTTACGAGGAACTTGAGAACGAAAATATAGTCATTGTCCGACAAGTAAAGGCAGTCGAAAATACATCTCTTCAGTCATATTTTGCAAGCGCCGCGGAAGAAACGGGAAATTCGTACACACAGTTTTTGGTAACTTAGAATTATCTATTTTGGAGTTTATTTATGATTATGTTCTTAATGTTATTATTGTTCAGTTTTTAACAAAAAAAGCATTTGAATTACTAACTTTTTTGCAAATTAAGCACTTTCGGTTTTTAACCTCGTAATTACGAATTACGAGTTACGAAAATTAAATCCAGTTACGAATTATATTTTTCGTAATTACTCACAGCCCTGGTTGATACCCTATTATGATATAATTGTTGAAAATCTATCCTGAGTACACGGAAAACTATTTATTTATTTAATTTATACCGGCGGTAAACAATAGCTAAAATATGTACAAAACATGTATCAATACTTTGGAAAAAGCTACATTTCCATATATTCATTAAATATTTCGAAATTATACATAATTAATCAACAAAAATATTGAGGAATCATTTGTAAACTTAAAAGTTAAAATCATTTCATTCCGAAAATAATGTTTACCCATTTATTTGCGGACAAAATACAATCATGAGAATTTTTATAAGAAATCGCGGAAAGTGAGTCTTACTAGCGGTAAAACAATAGCTAATGAAATTTAATGTTTAGGAATGAAAATTGCAACACAATAAATAATTAAGAGAAAACAAAGTATTTAAAAACAATGAATTATACATATTGCTAAGTATTAATATAACACATTATTTGAAGAAAATATTTGGACTAAAAACCTTTGAAACCTAGCGCTTTTTAAATTCAAAACTGTTGCAGACCATCCAATGTTGTAAATGTATCAATAATGAATAAATGCGAATTGTAATCACCTATTTCCATTTACATAAAGTAGTCCTTCATTTTTTATTTTGTACTGCACACACGAGTAAAAAATCCAGCAAAACAGCTCAAAATATGAAATAAGAAAAGGAGAAGGTATAGAGAAAATAAAAAAAACTTTTTTATTCTTTTATTCCAAGGTCAAACTTTTATTATTTCCGAAACTTCATTCAACATTTTTTTGTTTCTTACGAAAAATAAGTAGAGAAAAAGATGTTCACGGTCGAACTAACTTCTTTGCATCTCTGGTAAGTTTGCCTGTTAACAACAGAAAAAAGCTCATAATACTTTATCACAAAATGCGCAAACGCTGAAGATCATCTGGACTATATATAATTGAAGTTGAGATATTTTAAATTATTGGTGTTGTCAATCAAATTAAGTTGCATAATTAAAGAAAAGCGGCGGAGATATGATATTTTTATAAAAAAAAACATCGACATTCTGCTTAGTTTTATGTTTTTGCTATATTGATATACAATATAATTAATTTGCGAGAACATTAAAAAACCTTTTGAATATTTTGTGTTGGATCCAAATCTTCATTTTTGAAGTTATATAGTGTAAAAAATGTCTAAAATTTTATTGAAAGTACATATAAATCAAGAATAATAAAATAATACGAAAAAAGTTCAAGTCCAAATTTCCAGTTCAACGCAATTTGAAAAAAGTTAAAGTTCAAATTTCCAGTGCAACACAATTTGAAAAAAGTTCAAGTTCAAATTTCCAGTTCAAGGAATTTTGAAAAAAGTTCAAGTTCAAGTTTCGAGTTCAAGTTCAAATTTTACTCTACGGCATTGGCCGGATTGGCTGTTAACCAATCCTCCATTTATGATATGTAAGAGTAAAATGAATGACACGACGGCTGATGTGCAGCGCAGCGAATGGGCTTCGTTTTTGCTTTTTTGGGTGATTGTTTGGCCGATTGAAATTAATTTCGGAACTACGTATTGTCTTAAGACGGGCAAAACAAATTAGCACAATACATTTAAAAAGTTGTTTCATTTCAATTTTATTTGTGAGGGCAAAAAATTGTGGGGCAAAAATGGTAGGATGGAGAAAATAGTGAATAAAATGGATGGATGGTGGATTGGCGCACATTTTTGCAGTCGTCTATTTCGTTAAAATTCACTTTTATCGATTCGGAAGATTTAATTTAGGATTCAAATAATTATCAAAAATTTGATTAAAAGCTGGATTGAAGAACTTTCTACTTTTATCTGTTTTTACTTTTATAATAAAAATAAAGAATTATATTTCATAAGGTTGGAGGATGATCTGGTATTGATTTAGTTTAAACATCTTTTGAGCTATAATATTTTGATGTTTTTGTTGAAATTGTGATGCGCATAAAGGCAAATTTACACTTTTTTAAATATTAATTAAGAAAAATTACATTTTCAAGTTAACATTGATTTTTTAATTTTTTCTCAATTTTTTAAAATTTTGTAAAATTAAGTCTTGTCATAAGTATGCTTTTTAAGATCGAAAATTAAAAATTACTTGATCAGGAGTGTGATGAAAAGCATGCGGACGGACTATGTGTATAATTACGAGGTTTTTAGCATATGAGTTACTGGCTGTTTTTACTTTTATAATAAAAATTCGGTTTTTTTTATTTGGTTTTAAAAATGGCATACAAAAAGCAATTTTTGAATAATTTTAATCTAAATCTCTAAATTTTTTTTAAATTGCTTTTTTTTATACTTTTCAGTATATTATAACATTAACAAATTGTAGTTTTGTGAAAATTTTTTGATGGTGAATTACGGAAATTACGAATTACGAAAATTAAACCTTCATAGTTACGAATTATAAGATACGAAAATCATTTTACGAAAATCATCTCGTAATTAAGCATTTCCGTGACGTGAACTTAAATATTTGAAAAATTTAAGTGTTATCCAATTTTTATTTGAACTGTAGGCCGTATAATTTCGTAATATTTTTTAACTTTTGGGTAAGTGTTATTTTGCCTTTCAAGAATCTACCGACTTCTCATACATTTTTTAAAATTTTGTAGAAGAAATTATCCAATGCTTTATGTCTGAATATCTTTTCTTCGTAATAACAGGATTTTTTTGTGAAATATGTTGGAATAAAAATGGAAGCTTGAAATCAATTGTCTTCTTAATGTGATTTCACTTCACTTTGCGCGCCTCTTTTCGCGTTTTGTATAAGCCTTCTCTTACATTACCACAACTTTCGATGCCTTCATTCAATCGTATATTTGTATAAAAATTTTTCACATCGTTTACTATTAACCTTACTATGAACAAGCGAAGCAAATAAATGCGATTGTAAACGATCATCGAGAAAGAAAATGAGATGCAAAAAGGGATACGACAAAGAATAGTCCTGGTCGAACTCTATTGTGATAGGAGGCTGAGTAGGGAAAAGTAAAGGACATATGTATTTCCGAAAATCGAAATCTGTTAAAAATATTGTTTTGTTACGCGTATTATTTTATTTTATACAAACAAATATAAAAAAATTATAAAATTTTCATGCAATTACGATAGTTGTTTTCACTTTTATTCAACTTCTAAAAATGCCTTCTTTTTTAATGTGTTAGCTATTTTGTACATACATACCACCCGTAGATTATTTATAGTGTATATATTTAGCGTCTACCCCGCCTGATGAACCTGTCACACTTTTATAAACTGGGGTTATTATAATACAAAAATCTTACTTCATTAGCAATATTAAAAAATTTATTTTTTGTAAAAATTTATTTACGATAAATTTTTGTTAGTGTAAGTTCTGGAATAAAGGATTCCTTTAAAACATGATTTTTACTTGATTCAACTCGCTTCATGTTTTTGTTATGTTTCTAACAGATTCGCTCGAGGAATGACGATGATTTGCTTTGATCATCATTATTAATGTCGTATAAAATCTATTAATTTTTAATGCAATTTCATTGTTAAAAATCTGATTAATTTTTAATGAATTTGCATGCAAATTTTCGATAAAAAAGAACGAGAAGAAAATTTTTATGCTTTTTTGTAAATTTGAGCGCTTGAATAATTCTGTCTTTCTTCATAAACGACAGCGAAGGTGGATTGGATTTGTTTTTCCTATGGAAATTTTATCACTGGAATTTCTATCCATTCGGATTTCCTTGATTTGATACGTACGTAAAACATTTTCTCAAATTAAAATTTTATGATTGTATACTACATTTGTGATGTGATAAAATATAGTTGAAAAGTTTTATTGGAGTAACTACTTTAAAAGATAGTATTTTCTAATCTATAAATTTTGCGAAAATAGCCAAAGCTAAACGTCGTAAACAACTGTATTTGTGGTTGAGATTTTCATAACGGGAATCCGTGTTTATTAACCTTTTTAATAGCCACTATATGGGGAATACGTTGCCCCGCAATTGCAAGCACAACCTAAGCTATTGAGCAAATAAAAATGTAGCATCAAAAATCTTTTTTCAAATTTTGTCGGTCATTTTTCACAATTAAATTTTTTTTTCAGTATTTTTTAATATGTATTTGCTTTTATTTTTATTCGTGTTGAATTTTTCATTTCATCATTTCATTTCATGAAGGTTTATTGTTTATTATAATAATTTTAACCTAAAATATGTTTCTATTTGAAAAAGTGCACATTTTAATTTTTTAAAGATAGTAACAATTTAAAAAAATGTATGTATTTTAAGCAGTACTGATTTTATTGTAATATTTTGGAATAAATTTTAATATTGGAAGCAGTGAAATAATAATAGGCTTTTTAGTTATTTATTCAATTTGGATGTTTATGTTTCTCTCTCGCATATTCATTCGCTTTCCATTAGCGACAAATGCGATGTGTTATTATTATTGTGTTGTCATGTTTGAAAATCAGACGGGTGAATGACCAGATTGAAAACACCATCTTTGCTCTAATTGTTCCTTATTTACACAATTTGCAAAAAACACATTAGGCACGATTAAACATGTTAAAAAATGTAATTTAACCAAATGTATAGAATATAATTCAACGAAACTTTGTACGTAGGCATATGTCTAAATCATTTTAATAACAAGTTTTATTAAGTATTTTACAGAACATGTTAAAAAATAACAAGTGAGATATTGTAATACATGTAAATAATAACAAGATGTGGAAAAGATTCAGCGATAGATGAAGAGAGCGTACAGAAAGTGGAAAGAAACAAACAATAGAATAAGAAAAAAAAGTGGGATAGATAGGCAAAAAATTTCAAGACGAATTCTTATTAAAAACAAAATGCCACGAGAAATCCACATATGCATATAAGCCAGTTTAATTGCTTTAATTTTAAGGTAAATATGTATATGTATAATATTTTGTTCAGAATATATCCATTTTTATTCATGTATCATTCCAGTTTTTATAATTTTAATAATATATATAAAAGCTTGCTTACCAATTCAGAAAACAATTATGACCATATTGAGCTGGCATATATGCATATACATATATGCCTAGCCAGGTAATATAGACATTTTAAACACACTCGCTCGGTTGTCGTTTTTATTTGAGCTATTTATTTATTTATTCATCTTTTTGTGATATTGTGCCAGCATCTTTGTTAGCAGCAATTTATATAAGACCGCAAAAAGAATACAAATAAGTCAGGCTAAAATTTTCATTAATATTTATGGGAGAAGTGTGCGAACAATGTTTACATTAACCCGAAATGGGTTGGGTCGTTTAGAGTTGACAGATTTTTTTTTCAATAAATAAGGAAGCAGAATATTTTTGTAAATCCATGAAACGAAAGGTTTTTATTGTTTTTAATGTGTAACTTTTTTAGAATTTTTTTTTACAAAATTCAGCAATATGGTAAACATTAAAAATTTGGCAAAAACAAATTATTTTATATTAATATTTTTAAACTTAAAAAGTTTTTATTAAGAATTTTAATGTAAAATTTTCTTTTTCTTATCTTTTTTCAATTATCGAAATTACACTACTAATATCGTATACATACCTTTTTCTTTTAAAATTTAATAAATGCAATTATTTTAATGCATTGCATTTGTATACTTTTAAGGCAATGAATATTTTTGGATTAAACTAAAGGCCTTTGAAAAATTTGTTTCCTGTAATTGAGAAATTGTGTTGACAAACGTATTCCGATTTATTGTTTTCTGCAAAGTTTGTTATTATTTGAAGCTTTCTATACCTAACGAGAATACAAGTACGGAAGACATATAGTGAAAGCTCATGGAAGAACTCTATTTTGAATCATGTTACTTAAAAAATTCAAGATACGATTTTTATGTACTTTATAAACAATACATTAATATATTATATTTTATCAAAAGCCATTCCTCTAATTAATACTTTTCTGAAATATATACCAATTACTTTATTTACTAATAACACAGAATTCATCCATCCATATTTTCTCTGATGGCCCTTCACACTAAAGCAATAATAGCACGTAACATTCACAATTGGGTGAATGAAAAAATGGACAATTTTTAGGTGTGTTCATTTTTACATATGTAATTTTTCTTACTTGTAATATGTAAAATATCCAAATTTTTTAGCACGCAGGTTTTCAATTGCTTCATTATTTTGAATAAATAATATTATTTTTTCAATTTATTTGGATGTCTTTTTCAATCGGTTTTTTTATTTTTATCTCATTTTACCGATAAGTCTCAACAAATTACGATAGAATCAAAATTGAGCCGTTGTAAAGTACTGAGTTTGTAAAGATTAAACATTTACCACAATCAGAGCTTTCAAATTTTACTGTTAATTTCGATTTTATTTATATGTACTTTGTAATCACTATTTGCCTGCTATTACTCTTATGTTTGTTTTTATTCTCAATGTTTTCTTTCTTTTTTTACATTTCCCTCTTTCATTTGTACGCGCATGTCTTTTTTTCTCTGTAATCTGATTTATTTTTTAATTTTTATTGACATTTTTTTCGTTGAAGTCTAATTTTGTTGAAGTCTATTTTCGCCATTCATTTTTTTTCAAAATGTAAGTGCGGAACTCTCTCTCCATTAAGTAATAAACGTCCGCCAATTTTTTTGCATATTTTGCGTTAATAATATTGTAAAAGAAACTGATTGATTTTCTTCCGATCAAATAAGAATACAGAAAAATCTTCCACCCACTAACATGTGGTAGTTTTTCTTTCGTTTGTCTTTATTTTGGATTGGGACAAAGTGGTCGTCCGTTCGGAGAAGATTTAATTTGTGGTTCAAAAAGAGATTTTATCTACATTCTTTGCGGCCTCCATTTATTATTTGATCTGCGGGTGATGGGGGGAGTGGAGGTGTGGTGGGGGTATTATTTCTGGGTTTCTCTTTGTCATTGAAGAAATGTCTTCACAGATTGCCTGTTTTTATTGCGATTTTTATTCAAAAAATGTTCACCATCATAGCCAAATTTTTTAAGCTATTATATTCTATTTTGCGCACTTATTAAAAAAAGCAGAAGACGGAATTATAAGCGTGGGACCGACAGGGAAGCAACAATTGTGCTAAATTTTTTGCTAAAAGCAGAAATTTCAAGCTTTTTATTCGCTTCAGTAACAAAATTTTTCACAACTTTCCTGAAATTCCTAACAGCATGCTCTTTGAAAAAATTGTTTTCCAAATGGAAAAAATTTGTTTTTTGATTTTGTATTATTTGCAACAAAACTAAAAGTTATATTTTCGAATAACTTTTTTTTATTTATTTATTTTATTTATTTACGTCTAAATAGATAGACTTTTAATACAATGCTAACCTCCCCCCTCCCAACGCAAATCTTTGTGTAAAAAAGAAAACTATAAAAATTTCATCCGGCATGGCTTACTTTTGAAATTTTTTAAAATTACATAAAGTTAATAAAATATCGTTTGTCGTACAAATTTAAATTTCTCGGAAGATACTTTTGAAAAATACTAGGACTTAAATTATTGTGCAAACAAAGCACACGGCCAACATGGCACAATTGCAAAATTTTTATGAAAATGAATAAATAAATAAATAAGTAAATGAGCAGAATTGATGACAGCAAAATTTTTGCAAAATGACGACAAAATGTTGTAATTATCTCTTCATGAAAGTAACAATAATAATAATAATAATAATAAATGTTTCATTTTTTTTGTAAATTTATTTTCTTTGTAAAGTAGCAAATTTTTACTTTCGTTCGTGCTTTATTTTTTTGTTTCAATTTTAACCTTGAGTTTTATTCAAACGTTTTTGGTTCTAAATAAATTTTGTTAATACATTTTTTTGGTAAAAGGGCTATAAGTTTTTATTTATGGTTGGTTGTTTATATGAAAGTTTTTTTATCAATTTTAAAATATGTAAAAATTTATTCCAATTATTTTTTTCAAAAAAGTCATGTTTGATGGATTTACGCAATTTCGTTTAAAAATTTAGCTTCTTAAGGATTTTTGTATTTTATTTTCGTTTTATTTATTCAGTTTTTCAATTTATTCAAATTGTTCTTATTTTTTGGCATCCTGCAGTTTTTATACGTTTTTTCTTTTTTCTTTTAAGTTTACTTTTGTAATTCAATATAATTTAAAATCGAAATCAACGAAAACTTTGTTTTATTGGTGAATTTTATTTAGCTTTTAGGAAATTATTTTTTAAGATTTCGAATATTTTTTTGAATGTAGTAAATTTCAAAGTGCTGAAAATATTTTTTTCAAAAAAGTGGGTGGAATATTTTTGACACTAAAGTACTTCCAACATTCAATAACATAAAGTTGTGTGGTGAGGATTTTTTACCATTTTATTTATTTTTTTGTTGCTAGGCGAACTTAAAAAAATTTCGAGCCAAACACGTTCAATATTATTATACTTCGGGGCTAAGATTTATCTATCTTTTGGAGAATAATATCATTAATTGTAATGTGTGCTAGTGAATATGTGGAATATTTATTATGCGGCCTATATACATATAACGTGGAATATTTATAAAGCTTTTATTTCCGCATTGTATGTTTTAACTATACTTTGGAAAACAGTATACTTTGGAAAAGACATATTTATTAAAAAATTATAGGAAATTCGTTTTTGGTTACGCTGCCTCACTGCATAATTAGCGAAGTATTTCGATCATTTAATTAGTGATGTGTTCGAATATTTCATTTTATTTAACATGATATTCAAATAAAATGAACCTTAAAATCGATGGACGAGTCGCTATTTTGGATCGGCGAAAATCTTCGATCTATTTTGTGTGTTTATTTTATTCGATTGTATATCTTAATTTTATACGGCATACTTCGGCGGTCGACGATCTATCCGGCGAGCAATTTTGTGGTGAATTGAAGGTATTTCAACAAAAATGGTTCTCCAAAAATGCGATCACGCTCTCCGCACGAAGAACGGAAAATTTATCGGAATGTATTCGTCAGTGTTGTGCCATCAGCAGTTTGTTTTTAATCATTATATGTTTAGTTTATTGTACGACAGAAAAGAGGTGAAAAACAGAGATGAAGAGAAAAAAGAGCAAAGCGAAATATTGTTATTTGTCGAATCAGTTGACTGGAGTTACTTTGTAAAATATATTATTCTGCCATATAAGTGATTTTTTTTTATTAGAAAACGATTTTTTAATTATCGATTTTTAGCACATTTTTCTCAAATTTTCACAAAAGAGTATTTGCCTCGTAATAAAACAACAGAAAACATTTTTACGCCATAATTTGTGAAGGTCATTTCCACTAAAAAATCAAAAAATTTATGCTAAAGTGTCATCGAAATTTTTTAAAATTAAAAGATTAAGAAATTTTCAATAGGAAGATGTTTTGCGGGAGTAAAGCGAGCGCAAGCGAGGAAATCTTCCGTAGTAAATATGTTAAGAAAAGAATTGCACCCGCGAATAGCTTTTAAAGTCGAACAATATTAAAAATATTAAGAATGGTAAAAAAGGGAAAATTACACCAAAAATTCAACATTTAATTTTAAAATGATATATGTAATATTTCAAATTTTTATGTGCAAAAATAAAACAAATTTATGCTTTTACATTTAGTATTAACAATAACAGTGAATTAAATGTTTCTGATTACTAGTCACTGAGACATCTCAATTAATGAATTAATGCTCGTCAATATATTCCAGAATGTAATGCGATCACATACGTTGGCTTTCTAAGCATACACGAGAGCACGCCAGCAAACAATTGTTTCTGGTTCAAATGCGCGGCCACTGATGAAAACGATCTCCAATGCGGTGATAGATCCGTGTCCAATCTATCGCACTCAGCAGATTCCACGTCAAATTCTGCTCGCGAGGGAGTACTCAGCATTCTCATTTGGAATCGGTTAAATAAACAATTGGAAATCGAACCGACTATTTTGCCATCTACACAATTCGAGGCAAGCATAATTTTACTACTATTCAAATTATTTTATGTAGTATTCGCATCATCAACACAAAATTTATCCGCATGCATTCAATATGCAGTAATATTATACATATGTGTTTTGCATTTTCATGTTTTTACATAATTATAAGAAATAATTGAAAGATTTTGTACCGATAAGAGTTTAAGCGTTTATTTTATTTGACATCCATTGCATATATGCTTTTATTTCATAATCCCTTTTTTATGATAGCCAAGTCTTCATTGATTTCTCTGCCTTTACTGTCGTCTTCTATTAATTTTGAGTTGTCGTCACAAGACGAATTATTTTTGTCAAATTTTGAATTTTTGTGAATGGGAAATACCAAATGAATTCCTAGCGCCAAAAGTGCAAATGCGACGCCAATTGCACCAAGACTTTGTATACGTATACCATATGCTTCCAGCATTTGACCAGCTAACAACGGTGAAAAGGTGCGAATAAACGAGTTGATACTTGTTCCAACACCCAACACAATTCCCTATAATCTAAAGAACATATGACATTTTCAAAGAAACATTTATAATTTCTTAGTGATTGAGTAAAAATTGATGTCTATTTTTTCTCTTAATTCTATGATCTTTATTTTTTCTGTAAATTCTTACCTGATCTTTATGACCAACGAGTGTAGTCAGTAAACTGTCGATCACTGTCGACACCAAACTCATTGCTAACGTTATGCCCAACATGATCGGCCAAACCATCCATAGGTTATGCAACCAACAAAATTGTCCATAAGTGATTATCTAAAGCTAAAACCGGTTATAAAATACACGTATAGTCTAAAGGAAGTTTAAATTGAGTATGTTTTTCTCAACAAACGATTTGCCTCAACTACTATTCAGTACAATACGTACGAATATGATGATCCCAAAGCGAATTAACATTGATTCGCCGAATTTTGATCGAAGCAACGAGATACCAATAGAATTAAAAAACATCATGTTAAGGCCGATGGTTAGCTGTAGGCTTGAGTTACCGGTCGCGTGAAGGCCAAACGTGTTGATAAGATAAATCTAAAATTTTTATAAAAGCATGGAATTAATTTGCTAAAAGTTTTTGCGTTGTTATTACCTGCAAAACGGAAAATATTAACATCGCTGGTAAAATGGCTGCGGATTTTTGAGCTAATATTCCTAAAATATCGCGATGTAGTAGAAGGGTGACAATTTTGGACGACAGAATTCCGCGCGGAATTGAAATATTTTTTTCTAGTTGAGGCTTTTCCGACGGCTCCTAAAATAAAATATAATACTTGTCTCTACAATAAAATATAATACTTACCTCTGAGCTTTTTGTGGTGGTTAGATGTGGTAGGCGTAAGATTAAAAGAAAAACGGCGGTGAAACTGATAGCCACAGAAGTAAATAAATTTATTTTCTCATTGACGAAGAATCGTGACGTTAGAAACTCAATGAGTCCTAAATTGTTTTCATAAAATTAATAAATTCATTTTATGAATATGTAAGAAATTTTTACCAAAGGTCAACCCCAATCGGCCAAACGCATTTGTACGTTGCTTTCCTGGACGTGTTAGGGCAGCCAGCAATGCTTGATGGGCCTGTTGACCGTGCATAAAAAAGTGCGGAAGACGACTCAGCACCAGCATGCTTACATCCTATAAATAGGTATTATGGGTAAAAATACGTATCAAACGTTCACTAAATTAAATTTTTTTTTTTAAGTATTTATTTTTCTTTTGTTCCAATTTATCTTTGCATAATTACAATACAATGTAGTGTAATGTGTTGCACATATTAAAATACATATCAAATATTTATTTAAACTAACCTTAGCATAATAAAGACCAATTGAAGATATTACCGTTGAACAATAGCACAAGACCATAAGACCGAATTATTATGCCAAATATCGGACTGCCGATCATTTGTAGCAATCCCGACAACGTCTGAATGTATCCTAATATGTACATATATGTACAGAATTTTGGGTTGGTTAACTAATTTACAATTTTTTTTATTTTTTTTTAATTTATCAAATTTTTAAATTTACCAAAAGTTTTGTCGGAACATTTCAAGTCTTTGCTGACATACGGTAGAATTGTAATCTGCAGAAAAAAGGCAACATTATAAAGCGTCGATAGTATATATGCATTCAGAATCGCCTCATCAACTGTGAATTTTACAAATGGCAATCTTATTTTCCGTCTTTTCTCGATATTATTATTATTTAGCGTTGACGACATTTTGTGAAGTATAACGTTAAAAACAATATTTAAAATAAAACATAAATATTTTTTACAATTGCACTGACTCGTTTATTTTCTGTTTTATCTTGTTTGTCTTTTCTCAATTTCTTTAGTATTCTCCCGCAATGTTTGATGGTCGGTCTCTTTTTTGTTGTAATTTTACTCAGATTTTTTGCGACAAACACTAAAAGACAAGTTAAATGTGCACAAAAGCATAAGAAATTTTTTATCTTATATATGTAGCCAAAAATATATTATTTGTACATACATGTCATAATCAATAAAGTTTGACCTACAGCTTACAGTTGTTTGAAAAAAAATCAACTTTGTTATGAAAATTAAGTTTACTTACAGATTATATTTAAAATAATCATAAAAATTATAGATTACATCAACGCCATCAAAAGCCGAAGATGAGAATACACATTTATTTCCGCAATTCTCCTCGGATAACAACACTGACTCAACAACATCAACCTACAAAACAACAACTACATTTGATGACGCAATTCTACCAAAATTCACCGTTATCAAAGTAAATTCTGGAAAAAATAAAAAAGAAAATTCAGTAAATGAGAAAATTAGTCAGTTGGAGACGAATCAAACTTCGCCAAAGAAGAATCAAACTTTGATTTCGCATGATGTCTCCAACTCACCGACAGGTGGTCAAGAATTGATTTCAACACCAAATGACGAGGATGTTCCTTCAAACGCCGTCGAGTTTTTGCCAACCGCCAGGAATAACGAGGACAGCACAAAAATTGGAGAGTTTTCCGAAAATAAAGTCATCAAAGATATTGACTTTAAAAATAAGTCCACAGCTTTGGGTTCAACCCAAACCACACTTGTATGGGTTTTTGGGCTGGCGATTGTGGCCGGCGTCTTTTTTGGAGGTTTGATTTTGACGTGCGTGGGCGGCTATTTGTGTTATAAGCGGCGGCGAACGCGTATGCGTTCGACGCAATTTAAAGCAACAGCTACGACTCTTCATGCGTTTAGTCCACCTCATACGGCCGTTCAGGCGGCCGGCGGCTCACGCGGCAATGCATCGTGACAATTAGCGCGGACAGGCGAAGGCGGAAGTCTAAATAATAATACTATTATTTTCAAAAATCATTCCCAGACAACAAATCTCTCGATGTACCACGAAAATAGCTTTGATACATGGGGCAACAACTACAGTCATATTGTAAAAAACGATGGCGGAAGTGGTACATATGGAACACCATATAATTGTGCACAAGACATAAATTTAGACATAAATACTGCTTTCGGTAATCATAAACCAAACGTGGATACTATGAGTAACAATCAAGTTTATAATAACAACGCTAACACCTTCAACAAAAAACACATGAGTAATAACGCTATTTTTCACGTGGCACCACCGTTTCCTAACATCAACGAGGAATTGCGGTCGTTGTCCAAATCTGATCAACTTCACACTCCTCCGATTCAATCCCACAACCAACAGCGTTCAACAATTCAACCATACGGTCTCATGCGTATGAATATTCCGCCAACGATGAACGACATGGCGAAAAACCTGGATCAAATTCCAGATTCGGCTGGCTCAGTGAACTCGTCCGCCGAGCGCCAAATGTCCTCGTCGTCCTCGGGCATTTCCTCGGCGACGAATAATTCGTCGTCTCTAGTCTCAACGTTTTTCCACGATAATAATAGTAACAACACTAATGGTGGCAGTAGACAAAATGTATGTAAACCAGTATCAGATAATGAAGAGTTCAGGCCTGATAGGTTCGGGGAGCTGTCGCAGCGTTTGCCCAGCTACGACACATACGTCCAGAGACAATATTGTCAGCCTCAACTTCTTTAGCAAACGCAAACTGAACGTGAACGTCGGTGGCACGATTTTGATAATTACGAAACACCAATTCACAGGACAAGTGCCTTGTAGGTTTTACAAAACTGGAGTATATTCGCCAAACATTTCAATATTAAATAATTTAAAAAATGACACAATAAAAATAAATAATTTAAAAAACAATGATAGAGGAATTGAGATTATTTTTCGGACAAAATACTTAAAAATAAAAGCTCTTAAATTTCAATAAAAACTTTCGAATGTTTTTGTTTTATTTGAGAAATTTTCTAAACAATTTTATTTGCAAAAAAAAAGCCGGTAAGCCAAACCGCAATATGTAAAAAATAAAAATAAAGTAAAAATTTTCAAATTAAAAGATGATTGCAAGTTTTTTCATCTATGCATATCTCTATATATAGCGGGTGTAATAGACTTTAGAAATTAAAAATGTCTGAAATGTGTTTATTTTTTAAATATTATTTCTTCCCCTTCTTCACCTGTCCGCATAGCATTTTTCACTCAAGTCTCTGATTTATAATTTTTATATGCGTTTAATAAATTTTAAAATTTGTTAAGACATTTTAATAAAGATTTTTTTATTTTAGTGCAATAATTTTGTTTAAAATAATCAAGAAATACTAGTAAAATAAAAAATTGACTTTTTTAATCGATTATAAAATTCTTCTTGAACCAGATCGGTTTACGCCCCTAAATTATTTTTAAAGTAAAGGAGACCCCAGGCAATGCTGTCTCATTTTTTTGAATAATCCACAAAAGAAATAATTTGGAAAACTAATTTTTTCTAAATAACTGAAAATAAATCAAGAAAAAACAAATAAAAGCTTTAATGACTTGTCAACTCATATGTGCAGAGAATTTTGCTTAATTCACGAAATTCAATTTTCAAAGTGAAATTCAATTTTTCAATTTTCACGAAATTCAATTTTTAAGTTAAGAAAAAACTAAAAAATATTTTTTTCTGAATGACTAAAAATCGAAAATACTTTTTAAATTAACGAAACGAAACAAAATCCAAATAAAATATTTTACTGCAAATTTGCCCACTTAAAATTTATTAAAATTCAAACGACTTTTTGACTATATAAATTGCGGTATCACATATATATATACATTTTTATCAAATTTATTTCATTTTTTTCTAAATGTCAGGAAAATATCCATGTGTTTTCTTAATAATTATCGTGAAAATTTTTGTTCGGAATGGTCACACTCAGGCGCCCGATAGAAATATAACATCTCTCCTATGCACATTGCAAATGCAAGAGCGTTTTTTCCGAGCAGCCAACTTAGAAGAACAGCTACGCGTCTGTGCGCCGGTCATCGATCTTCCGACGCTCGCCACGCTGTACGCGAGTGTGGATCAGTTACGCGGTTGGGCTGAGTCGGCGGAAGAAGAACAAATTTGGCAGAATGCGGCGCTTAGGCTGTTGCGGCTGACTCTTGTGTGGCATTGCATATCCTTTTGCAATACAGAAAATTTGATGTTAATTCACTTGGCAATTTGAGAGGCGCTGTATCCGGAACGATGTCAGTTGGCAATGTTACTCGGAATACCAACCATTTATTATTTTGCGCCTTCTCTGAAAATATAGCGTCAATGCAACAGCACATGTCCTTTATAACATTAAAAGCGAGACGCATAATTGGAGAAAATCTTTTTCTAGGATAAATTTATCGACGCTTTTTGAACATAATTTCTTCTCTCAGCAGCCATAGCCAGCTGGAAATTCATCTTACTGTACGACATTCTTTTATAATGTATGATATATTTCTGGAGGAATTTGTATGAATGAGAAAAGAGACGTAAAGAGACGTGAATAATATTTATGTTTTTAAGTGCATTATATGGTTTTATATTTTTAGTTTTGAGACGGCGAAATCTGGACAATCCACCTCCTTTTTGCCCGTGCCACGACATCCTCTTGTCAATTATTTGAATGAAATTCGTCGTCTAAATCTTGCTCAACGTACCACACTTTCGTGGTGCAATGGAATACACTCGGCTGATGATATCCTTAATAATTCACATTTACGAAGCGTAATTCGCTCGACAATCATCGACAGACGCGTTGACAATGAAATTTTTTAACTTTTGTTTTTGTTATTCATTTTTGAATGGTTTATAAAAAAATCTTCATTGGTATACATATCAAGGGTGGTAAATTTGCAGTTTACGATTTATGATTTTTTTGCGGCTTTTTTGAGCAAAAATTTGCGATTTGCGAAAAAATTTTTGCAAATTTTTCGCAAATCCTGAAAGATGGGAAACAGTTTTTTTTCAAATCCGCGACGTAGATTCTATCGTAAGATTGTATTAAAATTTTTTTTATACAAAAATTTGCGGCTTGCAATTCGCGGTTTTGCGACTTTTTTGGGGAAAAATTTGCGATTTGCGAAAAAAAATTTGTTTGCTATTTGCGATTTGCGGTTTTCACAAATGAAATTTATTTGCGGCCCACCACTGATACATATGTATTGTTTTCGGAAAAAAACATCGATTATTTTTAGATGTTGGACACGCTGTTCTCGAACGATGTGAATCGACCAATCGAACATGATCGCATTATGTCCTTATTTTACTTGCACAATGTTTGGAACGCGTGTCAATTTCTACAGAGACGGTATGTGGATCACGCATGTCAATTAAGGCGCGCCGTCTATCGTGCTAGACTTTCAAACGAAGATCTTAATGAAGATGACCTCGTTTCCGTTCATGATAAATCCGTGACAAGCCACGCAATGCGTTTGTTCTCGTTCGTTGTAAGCATTCGTGTTCCTGGTGCTGATATTGCGCGATTTGTGGTCAACAACTCACTTACCGTGGTTTATTCGCAGAATACAGATGGAATTCGATTTATTGATTTGAGAACCGATGGTATTCCGGTTCAGGAGCACGTCGATTACGAAATTTTACGCTATGCAGTGAGTGGCGAAGAGGCGGGACCATCAACTCGTGGAAATTGATATACAACTTCGTCACTACGTTCCAACAAGTGTTTTCCCTATTTTCAAAAAATGAAATTGAACCGACAAAATGAACTTGAAAAAAATTCAAGTCACCAGTTCAAGTTAATTTGAAAAAATTTCAAATTCAAGACGCCAGTTCAAATCAATTCGAAAATAAATTCAAATTCAAATCGCCAATTCAAATCAATTTGAAATAAATTCAAATTCAAGTCGCCAATTCAAATCAATTTGAAATAATTTCAAATTCAAATCGCCAATTCAACTTGAATTTTTCAAAATTAATTTGAACAGGCGGCTTCCAATTTAATTATTTTTGGTAAATTTTCTATTTCTANAATTGATTTGAACTGGCGTCTTGAATTTGAAATTTTTTCAAATTAACTTGAACTGGTGACTTGAATTTGAAAAATTCAAATGAATTTCATTTGAGTCGAAATGGGAAAACACTGGTTCCAACTAATCTAATAAAAATTGCATAAAGTGTTAGCTGTATATTTGTTCATAATAAAATGTTTATAAATATTTCCTGTTTTTTAAATACAAAATTTGTATAAATTTATGTGAAGTTCATTTGTGGGTTTACTGCGAAAGGCGTTGTTATACGCATATACTCGAAAAAAGTAGTCAACATTTGGCTGAAGATGTGCAATGTGAATCTCACAGTCACTCACGCCGGTGATAACGTCGAAGAATTGTGAGAGATCTAAAAAATAAATTTGACAAGCCAATTAGGATTAGGAGTTCATTATTTCCGACATTTCAAAACTTTATCTCTCAAACTCTCAAACTAAAATATAGCTAAAAAAGAAAATCTAGTCAGAAATTAACAAACCGTCTTTTCTGTATTCGACTGTATACCAAATAGATTTCGTGCCACCTTTAAATAACGGTGGATTCCAAATGAGTTTTATTGTATTCTTCTCAGATACTGCGGCCATGTCCATGCATAGGTCGATTGGTGGACTTGGAGCCTCAATTACCGTAATTGTCGCTGACGTCGAACATTTCCCGTATTTGTTATTGGCAATTAAGGAATATTGGCCGCTTTGGCTTGCTTGAATTTCGGCAATCGTTAAAAGAAAATGTCCTGGAAGTTCAGCGTCTTTCTAAAAAAATAACGTTTTCTTTAAAAAATTAAAAAATTGGACATTTTTTATTGTATCAAAACAATACATATTTACCGTGAAAAAAATATTGCTTTCCACAGCACTATCAGATTTAGAGCCCGTTAGATTGCTTGTATCCGGTGCATTCCAGCTTGCACAATATTTATGATTTGAGAAAATTTGGCATTCCATTGTAACTACATCACCCACACGCACAGTTGCGTCCGCAAATTCCATTGTAACGAAGGGTGCATCTTTCGATGACTGAATGATTTTATCTATTTTACGTACTTACTCATAAATTATTTATCATAACTGTTTTTAATTTTTCGGAAAATATCTTTATGTATGATATGACTTTCGCATTCTTTTATATATTTGATGCTTAAAAGACGAAAAAAATTGATCACGAATCACGAAAAAAATTGAAACCAACAATTTGAGGGTGTTGATGCGGTAAAATTTGTGCAAATGTAGACAATTGTGGTGCATGGCCTAACTCCCACACGAAAACATCTGGATTTGATGGGTAAGAGTCAATAAATTTAATTTCGTCAACAACTGCGTACCACTTTCGACGATAACTAAATTTTGGCATTTATTAATATTATCATGTGTGGATGTAGTAAAATGTCTACTGTATTTGATCAGCAAACGTCGTTCCAGGACATTCGACCATCTCGAGAAAATAACTCGGCACATCGCCAATTTCACCGTTCATTTTTTGACATTTTGCGTACCCGTTTGACACCGATAATATCATTACCTAAAATAATATCAAAAATATAAAAGACTTTTAAAAATTAAACGAATATTTCTAAAAATATCAAATTAAAATTCGATGTCTACCTTAATTTTGTAATTTTATAGCATAAAATTTTGCAGTCTTATTAAATTTATATTTTTTTAAATTTTTTTAAAGCTTACAGTTTCATTCTCCACCAAACTCAGCTGTCTACTGCGAACGGCCGAAAAATCGGAAATGGCACGGGCACTCAGAGGTCCCGTCATTTGCGGCTCATTCAAGTCAAGAGCTTCATCGTTGCCGTCCTCGAATCCATTGGTATTCCTCTCAATTTTGCCAAATTTATGTCTCAATTGCTTATAACTGGTGGACGGAAAGTCATCCATTGGTATCACAACTTATTTGATTTTTTAAGAATATTAATTAGACATTTACAAACGGAACTAATGAAAAAAAAGATCTACTGGCAATACTTTTCTGAAAGGCTGAGCTGTTTTCCTGAAGATAACAAAAAAGCAAAAACAATTGAGTGATTTGCAGTATAAAACAAAATATAATAAGTAAATAAAAGAAAAATTTACGTCACTTGAAAATATTATTTAAGTCTTGAGCTAAATGCTGATGATAAAGAATTTAAGCCAGCGACAATTGTTTCATTTTCACTTTTTTTAATGCGAAAAACTAAAAATACAAGTGATTAAGAAAGGGAACAATATGATATAATTTATTAAAAGTAGATCAAAAATTTTAATTTAAAAGATGTAAAAGTTTCCACAATGTTTCATTTAGTAATAATCTAATCTTGGATTCACGGTAAAATGTTTTCAATTTTTTATTTGATCAAAAAATTTATTGCCGAAAATAATAATAACAATAATAATAATAATAATTTATTTACGTAAACGCAACAATC
>SAUE01000095.1:4427-19354 GCA_009724625.1 Deladenus siricidicola | reverse complement strand
AATTCCAAGGAAGACAAATCAGCACCATTGCTAGAGTTTTTGGCTAGTAAACCCAATCTGTATTGGTGGACCAAGAAGTCAAGCTTTAAAAATCGATTATGTAATTTTTCCAGATCCAAAAGCGCTAAGCGCTCCTCGTAAAAAGGCGGGCACGGGAAGGTTTTCGAAAAGCACCTCCTAAAAATTGCTTTGGATGCGCTGAACAGATTCAATCATATTAATATTTCCAACAATTTCAGAGAATACCGGAGAAGCAAATTCAAGAATTGGCCGCCGTACATAAGTATAAAGGCGTACAAGAAATTTTGGATCATTAGGCTTAAATGCTTTCAAGATGTTGAAGAATTTTGCATTCGCGAAAATGCATTTTTTTCGAATATGAGCACCCCATTTTAGAGCAGGCGTGACATAAATACCCAAATCGCGAATTTCTTCGCTAACTTTGGGAATTAGATCCATGCCTAGGTAATAATCGCAATGCGGGTTATTCCGACCGACGTGCAAAATTCTGCATTTAGAAATAGCAATGGTTAGCCCATTTTCAATAGACCAATTCGAGAAATAATTAATAAAGTCTTGGAGGCCCGAAGGATATAGTGGGTCATTCCTATCGAATTCAATATATGCCTTAGTGTCATGCGCACACCAGGAAAGGATCTACTCGAAAAATATCGTGCATGTAAAAGTTAAATAGAAGTGGCCCAAGGACTAAGCCTTGAGGCACACCGCTCAAAACAGCTTTTTCAGGAGAAAAATTTTCCCCAACTTTTACAGTAAATTTACGTCCCTTTAAAAAATCTTTAATCCATTTCAAGAGCTGTCCCTGTACACCGCAATGAAAAAGTTTAGCTAAAAGGCGTTCGTGGTTGATAGCATCAAATGCACTCTTAATATCAAAATATACAACATCAACGCAATTTTTACGTTCTAATGCAAGCGACCAGTCATCCACTACTTCTAGTATTTGAGTAACTACCCCTTTTCCGTCCCTAAAACCATGCTGAAATTCTGGAATTAAGATCTGGTCGTTGAAAAATTGGACCAATTTGTTTTTAATAAAAGATTCAATAGTTTTGGAGATGGATGAGGTCAGTGAAATTGGTCTGTAATTGGAAGCTAAGGAATGATCCCCTTTTTTAAAAAGAGGAACGATAATAGCCTGTTTCCAGGACTGGGGGACCGATCCCTTGCTTAACGAAAGTCGACAAATACAGGCAAGTGGATATGTGAGCTTGAGTTTTACTAAAAATGCTTTGAGTTTTACTAACTTAATTAACGAAACTATTTTTAATAAACAAAGTTATTAATTTAAAGCAAAAACATAAACTTTCCTATATGTTTTATTCAGAATTACAATTTTTATCCGAAAATATTTCACATGAAAGGCTTATAAATTGTTGTAAAAATTTTTGCATTTTAAATCAAAAAATCATCAACCGAGAAATGTTAGAACAATTTTGAAGTGAGAAATTTTTGTAAAAGTGGATTTACGTGATGATTCATTCCGGTTTAAATACAAATTTAATACAATTTTATTTGTTCAAAGTGGTTTTACTATGTTTTATTGTTAACATTGATAGATAAATTTTGTTTTCTAAAATATCCATTTTTGACAAAATATTTATTTTAATATTCAACAGCGATGTTTTAACGTAGGTTTAAGTTTTTTTAAGATCCAAGCATACTATCGTAATTATTGTAACATAAAAGTGCTACACTGTATAACTTATACCTTAGTTTTGGCAACACCTAGCAACTGCAAATGCAAATTTTTCGCTCCAAAAATATTTTATATTTTTCATGTTATATTTTACTTTACATTCGTTTCTAACATATAACATTAAAAACTATCAAAAGATTTATTAAACTGCAAAACATAATTTTGATCAATAAATCTGAAGTTTTTAAACACATTTAGCTTATATGCTACACTGTAAAACTTAAACCTACATTATAATTTCCCAAATTTGCAGGTAAAATTTCCTTTTTTTTTTTTTTTCGCAAAATTTTTTTTAAATTTTACATAATTGCTTTCTCCTTTCTCATATTTTTCTTCCATTCTTTTTGCTTTGGAAAACTGTTCCACCACATTTTTTGTTCCATTCAGTTCCAATTTCCTTTATTTTCTTCTTTGAACTCATCATTTAATTAATTTGCTTTCCACTTTGCTTTTTAATGTCAATTCTGTCGCGTTTACAATAACTTTATTCAACCATTGGAATATGGCCAAAAAAAATTTTTTCTAATTTTTTACACGTATTTTTAATAAATTTCAAATTGTTTAGTAATGACAAGATCATTTTTAATTGTTTTATTAAATTTTTTATTGTTTTTTATTTGATTTCCATTTTTTAAATCAAAATTTTATTTTTTGAAAGTATTTTTCAGCTATGCACATATAATTTTACACTGAGTAGTTCAAAAAAGTTGAGTATTTTCAACAAATTGTTCAAAGTATCTACAAATTAATTTTAAGTTTTGAAATTTGCGAAGCATTTTTTTATTAATTATAAATTGTTATATTTTTAAGTGTTTGGTAAATTAAAGTGTTGGTAAATTGTTTCATTTTTTATATTAACCGAATATGTGATCACAACTTCTGTAATAATATTTGTTTTTAATGCAATTTTGCATATCTACATGTGTAAAACCGGAAAATTTGCTTGAAACCAGCAAAAAATAAAGCAAAGAAGGTACGAGTTACTTCTTGTAACTCGTAACCATCGACATAATTGTAAAGATTGTTATTATCTCAATTGTTAATTATTTTCCTCAAATTTTACCAACTGAGCCTCATTTATTTTTGTTACCAGATGCGAGATACCATATTGCCAAACAAAGCTAATTGGACGCTTTCCTCGCAAAACTCGTTGCCGAAGGCGAAGGGCGAAAGCAAAACTAACATAGATGGTGATTATATTACAAAGCTTTAAAAATATAAAATATAAACATACATGTATATGAAAAATTAAAAACTTATAACGCGATTTCAAGTATTTTTTATGAAATTTTATGAAATTATTTTTTTGGAAATTTAGAGTTCAAGTTCAAATTCAAACTTATATTAAAAGTGTATTGAATAAAATAAAATTTGCATCAAATTCGAAATTGAGCAAAAATTTTAGAATTGAAGTTTAAATCTGTTCGAATTAAAAAAAGCTCACCGTGCAAACATCAAATGGGAGCTATTAGCGCACGCCTCAGTCATATCGTACGCCGGTTTTACCGTTTCTGGGCATTTTTTGTCTCACAACACAGTACGGCCATTATTGTATTTTGTGTGTTGATTTCCGTAATTGGCACCGCAAAAATGGCAACGACGAAGTAAGTCATCTGTCTATCTATTTACCTAACTAATTACAATATGTATAAAAAGTGAATAATTTATTACATACATCACTTTTAAGGAAAAATAATGTGTAAATAAGCAACTGAATGCTATCCCAAAATACGAATTCTGTCATGTTCATTCAAAATTTAGAAGGAGGAATAATATTCGCGGTTATACGCCGTACGGCTCAAGATCTCTCTACGAATTCGATGTGCGCGACGAATTTTTTGACCAAAGCGGTACAGGAATTCGTTTTATTGTCGTGATATTGCCACGCAACGCGACGCCCGTCAGCGTGGAACGCGCCGGCGATGGATCGCATTTTATTGTTAGGAATAACGAGCTAGATGGTGGTGGAGAAAATGTGCTGGAGATCAATGCGTTGGCAGAGACAGTTTACGTAATTTATTTTTATTTTTTAGGCATTGTTCCTTATTTTTTCTCTACATTTTTTCAGTTTGCTATGTGTTGCATATTATTAAGATTATTAATAGTTTTAAAACTAACATCAAATATAAAAATTTAGGTTGATAACATTATTCAAAAAGAATTGCCAATTTTCAACCGTAAGACACGCAAAAACGAATCGTTCGCCGAAATTTGTCGTCTCTTTTGCAATGTCAACGAGCCAGTTCAAGCATTTTACGTAATATTCACTGTTTTTCTTCATTAACTGAAATAAAAATCGGATTTTAGAGTGGAATGAAGCATCAACTAGACCGCTTATCGCGAAATGATTCACAAAATCGACGTATCTATCTTAGCTATCCTGTATCGCAGTTGTTCGGCCGCGACGTAAACTTACTGGTTGGTATTTTAGCTATGTATGTATTTTGTTTGTAATTAAAATAACAATTAGCAAGCAATATATTACTTGTTTATTAGCTTTTCATGAATGAATCTATATCTTTTTTTGAATTAGCCTAATTTCTTCGACGTTAAAATGCGAAATGAATCTATCACGACAAAAGTTTCGAATACTAAATCCATGCCCACTGTAACAAATATTGAACGCGTTGGCATGATCGTATTATTGTATCGTGCTGAGCGAATTGGCGGTTGGACAGATGAAGACATTTTCAACTACGAAATGAGCATATCCGAATACTTCAAAACGTTAGTTTTTTATGAATATTTTTATGAAAAGTTTAATTTACATATATGAGTAAGTTTATCAAAATTAAGTTTTCTCCTGCATGTGAACTTATTGTTATTGTTTTAGTGATGTTAATAAATCCACTCAGACCAACTCAGAATTAATATTTGATAAACATAATTCAGAAATTACACCGGCAACCACATTCGCGTGCACACGATCAGCAGTTCGTACGTGGCACAAGAGGTGGACCGCGCCGGTCAAACTCTACGGCCATTTGTCGGAATCGGTTTTTGCGTAATGCTGGCATGCTCGGTGGTAACGTGCACGCTTTCCGCGCTCTATATGCGTCAGTTCACCGCTTACAAGGTTTGATAACATTGTGGTACTCGAAAACAGCAACTAAACATTTATTTGTTATAGATTATACTCGCAATGTTTGCCTGCATCTGTCCGTTTATGGCCAGTGGAACAGCTTTAGGAATCCTCTTTTATTTTGGATTGCGGCACAGTTCTATTCTCAGCGTTTCACCTTTTCTAATATTGGCGTTGGGAGTGGATGACGCATTTCTGACAATACACGCATGGCAAAACATTTGCAAACGAAGTAGAAATTCTGATGGTCGAATCGAGACGTCCATTGAGAATCGCCTATCGGTGGTGAGAGATTTTATGAAAAATTGATTTTCTCTTCTCAGATAAAATATATATAATTAAGGTTCTGGAGGAAACGGGTCCGGCCATTCTTATTTCTGCTCTCACCAACATCATGGCCGACGCGGTGGGCTCATTCACAGGTTCCCCCGAAATTACATTATTGTGCGTGGCAAATATTGCCTCAATTATTGTTGACTTTTTCTATCAAATCACATTCTTTACCTCCGTGCTAATTATTGTTGCGAGAAAGGAAGAAGCCCGCGAGAAGAAAATGACAGATTTAGGTTAAATTTTCAAAAATCAAATTATACAGATTACAATAATTTAGTAATAGAGTTGCAATTTCAAATTTCTTTGTTAATTTGTTTTAGGAAAACTTCCATCGCCATCGTTAGCCATCGCCTCGACAACAATTCCGATTATTAGTCTAACAACAAAAGTGTTCGATTTGAATCAGTTCAGCGAACCGCCACAGGCGTCGAACAATAGTGACAGCAATCCAGAGAGCGCCATAATCCGTGAACTCCGCGTAGTAGCGCGAACGCGATTTGCGCGTTGTGTGGACGCATACATACATTGTATAACAAATTCTGTAATCGCCGCGTGTACCTGCGTAATTTGGATTATTTTTCTGGCATTTTGCGTTAAGGTATAGTAATTTTAAAAAATTGACTCTTAATTTTTATTATAAGATACAATTATTTAAAAAAATTAAAAATTTTTATTTAAAAATCTTCCAGATAAAGAATTTATAATTTCAGGCAATGCTTGGATTTGAAATCAATTTGACGACACACAAATTATTTGTTCGTGATTCTCCGCTTTTAGAAGTACGTTCGTTGTGTTAGAATTAATTAGAGTTATAAAATATATTTGGTTTACATATGTTTGATGTAAAATATTAAAATAAAAATAATACTGATATACGTTGCAGATAGAAACATATCGCGAAGAAAAGGTGCTTCCCTCTTACACTATGGCTCAACTTTTCGTGAATCAACCGGGTAATTTATCGGATCCAAATCGTCTGATGAAATTGAATCGTCTTATCGCCGACATGGAAGCGTTGCCGTATGCGTTTGGAACGCCAGAGGGCACCAGCTATTTTATGCGGGATTTTATGGAATTTGAAGAGAACTTAATAGGCGATAATTCTGAAGAACGAGAGTCGGAAGACTTCGTGGATTTGGTTGATTTGGAATTTGAAAAAGAAGACACGAACAATGACGGTATTGAATTGGAGGATAAAAAAGCAGGAATCGCGGAGGAAAAATCAAGCATGAACAACGTGGAAGAAGAAAATTTGGCTAAGACACCAAAAGAAAATTCAAGTTCGTTAGAAGATTTATTTCAAACGCTCCAAAAATTGAACAAAAATTCTGCAGAAAATTTTTTTGATTTTCCGCTAGAAAATTTTGCAAATGAGTCCTCAAATCGCCGCAGTCATGTAAAAAATTCGGACGCGGACGGTAATTCACTGATTTCATTGATCGAAGAAAATAGGTCTCATCTAAATCGGACTGAACTTTCTACGCCAAATTCAACATCATTGACGACAAAAACTTTGGTGCAAACATTAAATTCGTCGCGTCCAAAGAGAGATATAGCCCAGAGTATGTTGAAAAATTCGACGTCCTTCAACATGGAGGCAGACCTAAAAACGTTTTTGAACTGGCCAGAGTATAGTCATTGGAAAACCTTCCTCAAATATCATCTCGATTCCGAAAGTTATAATGAAAACTCGACGAATTTTCGCCTGATCCTCGATAGCGTTATGATAATTGTTGGATTTCATGGCGAAGAACTAAAAGATTGGTAATTATATTTATATATTATTGAAATGAACTAAAACGTTAATAAATAGCACTGTATTATTATTTAAATAAATTTTTGACAGCAAATTCTAATTCAGACTAACAAGTCAAGCAAATTTTCAGGTACAAACGCGCCAAAATGCTAGAGGATTGGCGTCGAGTGGTTGACGTGTACGCGGAGGAATTCAACGTCAGCGTTCTTCACGATGAGGGTCTCTACCTGGACCTGCTTGAAAATATGACCACCGACATTTGGCAATCTCTGGTGGCAACGTTATTTTGTATGGCGGCAATTTGCATTCTTTTTATGAATAGCAAGTTTGTCGTGTTTGTGGCGACGATTGTAATTGCGTCAATCATGATCGGTATTTTTTATTTAAAAAAATCAAATCATATATTAAAAACTTAAAAAAGTAAATTAAGAGAAACGTGCTTTTTTTGAATTAATTGAAGAAAATGAGGAGAATAAAAAATTTGTACAAAATCGCAGAAAATTTTTGTATTTTATTATGAAATTTGTATTTAAGCAACGCTTGGAATTATGGCACTTCAAAACATGACGATTGATCCGGTCGTGATGGCCGCAGTGGTAAGAATGCATTTTTAATTAAGTATAAATATCGACTAAGCATTCTAAATATTTAGATTATTTCGTTGGGATTCAGCGTTGATATTCCCGCGCATATCTCATATCATTTCCACATTAGCGGGAAAAAGTTTTCTGATAATACAGATCTCAACAAAGTTCATCAATCCGAATCTCTCGCATATAATAAAGAAAAATCGGCTCACGCAACAAAATCGGAGTCATTAAATAAACAGCAAAGCAAAAGTTCTGAAGATCGAATTCGTAGCGCTTTCTCTTCAGTTGGCTTTCCGGCCATCCAGGCTTCAATTTGCATGAATATATGCGTGTTGTGCCTGTTGCTGGTGCCGGTTTACATGGCTCAAGTTTATTTGCAAAAAAAAACTCAAATGTTTTATAAACTTTTACTTGTTAAGTATACATTAGTAGTTGTAGAATTCAACAATTTTTGTTACCTAAAGTTAAAATTAAAAAAAAAGGTTAAACGTACCTGACGTAGGAGTGATCAACTACTCCGCCAAAGTCCTTACCTAATTAGTTATTCAGAGGTGGTGTAGTAGGGATCAGGTTATCAGGATGTTATTAATTTAATGTTTTGAATTACTTCTAATAAATATTTTCTCGCACTTCAGCGTTCAGTTCGGAGTCACTTATTTAATTTAACATGCATTTATTCAACATAGCTTTCACGGTATTCATTTTCAACATAGCACAATTTATTTTACTGGAATCTTCACTAGTGGCTCATTTCCTCACTAATGGTTATCTCTCTTACTGCTTTCTCTCAAATCTCTCGTTTCTCTTGCATGCTATCATTCTCAGTATTCTCTTTATAGTCGACTTATTTTCTCACTCAAATTAGTTACTCAACTTACTCTCACCATTTGCTCTCACTTCTCAATGATTCTATTTCGACGACTTAATACTTCGGCTTCACCTCGGTGACTCACCGGATTTCTCTCACATTTCATTTCTCTCTCTTTTACATCCAAGTGACCAAGAATGGCCGTTTAGCTGGTCTTTTATATTACTATTTGGATGATGCAATTATTTTGGTTTATCATTTTATCTTGATTTTAATTTTAATCCATTTTCCCAAAATATTTTAATTCCAACGACAAATATTTAGAATGGAAATATTTGCACGTTATGATTTTGCTAATGATGTGATTTGGCTTTTGGGGACTTTCTTATTTAAATTAATTAACTTTCTTATTTAAATTAATCACAGCCTCACAAAGTGACTGTATATAACACTAAACACATACATAAATTATGGGTTGAGTAACACCAGCAACAAATATCAACAATATGTATGAAATGATAAAAAATATATGTACAATATTTAGGTATTTGTACGGGTAATGTGCTTGTGTTCGACATTGTGCGCGGTTCACAGCTTTGTCCTACTTCCGGCGCTTTTCTCTACAGTTGACGCAATTTCCGCGTCGTTTACACGGATGAGGGCAAAACACAATCTTACTACAGCTCAATAAATTTAACAATTCAAGCCATTTTAAAATTATTTATTTCAACATTTAAATACTTATAAATGTATGTATATATGTATGTATATCGTTCAATGTAACGAAGATCACAAAATGACAATGTGAAATGAGCTTTGCTAAAAAATATGAGAGACAATTTTGTAATTTCAAAAAATTATAAAGAAATTCTTTTCGGAAATTCTATTCTTCGATGAAATTCGCCGTAAAACACTTCAAATTTTGAATACAGATGTTCTCGACTCCCGCACACAACCACCACAAAATTTTACTTTTTTGAGAATAAAAACTGTTAATTGTCAGTATGAGATGACTTTTCTTATTTTGTTTATTTATATTTCTATCCAAATCACCGTGTAATGCGAGTAAGTAACAGCAAAATTAAAAATCTTGCTTCTGTAGACACAACTACTCAAAAATTATATTTCTAATTACAAATTTTTGTAGTACATGCATACATTTTGTAGTACATACATATACAAATGTATTTCAAATATTCACAATGTATTTCAATACGTAATATATTAAAAAAAAAACAAAAAAAAACGCAATGTATTTCAAATATATTCCAAATATACCAATAAGTATAATTGTATGATACTATTGAATATTGATACCAAAGATTGGTTTCTTCACGCCGCGTTTCACGTCAAGACAATCGCATTCATTTACGCTAAAGAACTCTCCTGTTTTTTCGTTTCGTAATTCTTTTCGCTTTAACGCGTCAGCCTTCCAAGCCCACACGCTGAGCGAATACGGTCGCGGCTGCGCATCCGATAAAAATTTCTAAATACACTTTTTATTTCAGGTGGAACAAGACAATAAATCAATAAATGAAAATTACATACTCTTTCGAGTTTTTGCTTTAACGGTGCGGCGATGTCCTTAAAATAACGCGATTTCTCCACAAAACTAGTGTCTAATATAATTTGTATGCTTCGCCGATGTCGCGTTATGTGACCACTAAACAATTTAATTTCGTAGGCGTCCCGATATTTCGGCGCTTTATGCAGCCACTCTATAATTCGCTCCAGTTCCACGCCAAAGTCGATGAATTTATCGGTGTACGCACCGTAGTATAGAGAGAGACGCGCACAATTTTGAACCGGCTCCAAATCAAAAATTGAAGTGGCGCTATTCGCAGAATAGCAGAATAATTTGGCATCATCGTAAACGCTCAAGAAAAGAGCACTTGCGCTCGCTAGCGAAATCAGTTTTAGATCAAGCAAAGTATCTAGAAATCAATAATTACGCATACATTTCATTTTTATTTCATAATAATTACTCGTTCGTAATAAAAACTGTACTTTTTGATCTTAATCAAAAATTGATGAAAGTGAAAGTTATACGTTTAAGTTAATAAAGTAGTATAGTATGTATAATATCATTAAAATATATAGTTTACTAAAAAAATTGCCTCTAAATTTGCTAAATAATACACATGTGCCTTCATAGTTTTGCCAGAGCTTCTGAAGTATTGCCAAAGTGATTTCTTCGTCTTGCAACAAATTACTGATTCGATCGCCTACGCAAAAATTGACATTGGCGAAGCGATAAAAGCGCGGAAAATTGTTGGTCTGCCATTCATTGTGAAATTCTTCAAAAGATACTTCCTTCTCATTATCACTTTTAAAATTTATTCTGCTATGCTCGAGTGACAAGTCTAAAATAATATTATCTCGTTTTTCTATTTTATGTCAGCAAAAAGATGAATGGCACAACATTTTATATGGAATATTTTGTGATACACACATACAATTATTATTTATTCCATAGAGTAATTTTGCGTTATAAATCGCTCACTCGTGCCCCCACCAGTACGGCAAGCTGGATCAAGTGTGAAAGTTAGCCGCCGTCGTTCCATGTCAATCGTCATTTCCTCAAACAACATATACGGTGCGGTTGACCATAAATAGGTAAAAATAATGTGTGATGATTTGCGATTTACCAACGTGAATATGCTTTCGATGGTCTTGCGCGAAAAAAAGACAAAAACGTCCAAAAAAATTTCCGAAGGAATAGACATTTTTTCGAAAAATAATAAAAATAAGTTTCAATAATGAGTAATAACAATGTTTGTTTAGTTATTTGTTTGTATTTTAGATGCTTTGCCAAACAATATTTTTAATATATTTAAAAAAAATAGTTGAAATGGTAAAAATATTTGAAATGTTTTGCATACATATAAAAGCTACAAAGATAAATTTCAATAGTTCAAAGAATGACAAAAAAATGCATATCAAAATTAAGCAAGAGATCGGAAAAAAGAGATCTTGATAATTAATAAATTATCCCATTAAAATAAAATAAACTTTTTAATTTAAAATAAATGGCATTTGCCTCATTCTCTGCTGAGTCATTCGAGAAATGGGCGGAGGCATCTCTGCCAACCGTTGTGCTAGTTGTCATTCTTCCCGAGCAAACCTAAACACCAAACGCTTAACATTCAGCACAGGTATCAGGTTTATCTGTACATGTACATCATATGCGGAGTAGTTTGTAATATGTAGGGTAACGCGAAAAAGCGGCGTTCTCTTAGTAAAGGAAAGTGGCGACGACTAATCAACCATGATGAGTCGTGGCCAAAGGCAAAGTGGAGAAAGGCTACCGCTGCATAACTTGCCACCGACCCAGGAAATGCTTGGCTCGATTGCGACAAGGGGAACTCGGATACATACTGTACTGTATTATGTTACTATGGAATAGATAAAGGATAATATGTACAGTAGTCGTAACAATATATACCAACCAGAAATGCGGGGTATACGACAGGTTGATTTAAAAAAATACGTTTTATTCTTCTACAAATATGAAGCTACAATTATTACTACAAGTTTGCTATACCAATAATACAAAAAAATCTTAGACACGATTTAAAAATTTGAATTTTTTAAGCCTTAGTTTTAAATTGTTAAATATTCAATACAAAAAAAGAAATTCTTTTGTAGTTTTTGCAGATATATGTATAATATGAAGCACAAAATTTATTTCAATAATTTACTGTGGTAAATAATATTTATTTTCTTCTTGTTTTTCAGTTTTGACCTTAATGTTTTCTTCCATTTGTTTTAAATAAAATGCATTTGAACTGTTCCAATTCAAATGAACAGTTTTAGTTAATTTGAGAAATGTTACATGTTCAAGTCACCTGTTCAAACGTTTTATAAATATTCAAATTTATTTTAAACATTTTAACTATACAATTACAATATTTAAAAATTTTTGCTGTAAAATTTCTGAAATATGTATAATGTCCTCAAACTGCAAAAGTTACACATTACCAAATCTAAGATTCTTTTGATTTTATTGTTCAAAGCAATGTAAATAATTTTGCTTTTAAACATTTAGTTTAGTTAAATATTCAGTATGGAGAGTGGTGGTTTTCGGCAATATGTCTACATTGTCGAAAATTTTATCATTCTATTTGGTCACGCTATTACGATTTCGACAATGTCCTACCTGATTTATTGCAGTTACTTTTAAATGAAAAATTTGCTAATCATCGGGCAATTGTCAATGTCGATTAAAATTTATTTGTTTACCCATGCCATTTGTGCCACGTCAACAGTGCCCTACTACCTATACGGCAATTATATGGTTTTTAGGTAATTTTTAGTAATATGTATAAAAAAGAAAATGGCGCGTTTTCATGTTTGCGCAATGTTGTAAAATAGTTTTTAACTATTAAAAAAATATTAAAACAAACATTGAATTGTAGAATTACACAAATAAAACAAAATTTATTTTTTAATCTGAAAAATTTATATTTCGCATTTTTGTCGCTGCTCCAATCAAAAGAATAAGGCTGTGTTGCAGCTGGATATATGTATTACCCAATCTTGATTTATGGAATCACTTTTCAAATACATAATTAGCACAAATTTCAGTCGCATTTGACTATTTTATTAAGATCACAAGCTTTAGTTAGATAGCAGATTGTTAGATAATAATTCTCATGTTTGCGCAATGTATAGATTAGTTATAGATTAGTTAGATACGTTGTTATGTAAAACCAGTGTTTTCCCTTTTTTCAAAAAATGAAATTGAACCGACAAAATGAATTTGAAAAAGGTTCAAGGCACCAATTCAAATCAATTTGAAAAAAGTTCAAATTCAAGACGCCAGTTCATGTTAATTCGAAAAAAGTTCAAGCCCAAAATGCCAGTTCAACTTGAATTTTCCATTTTAATATCGTCGTATTCGTTGATTGGGAAATTTTATCCGCTTCACATCTCTTTTAAATGAACTAAAAATAGAAAATTTATCAAAAATAATTAAATTGGAAGCCGCTGGTTCAAATTAATTTTGAAAAGTTTAAGTTGAACTGCAGTGATTCCAAATTTTGGCTAAAGTTAAATTCCGACTTCCCGCGCTTTTCTCGTTGATACTTGATTGCCCGAGTATCAATGAGGGCAATCGATATGTCAGCGGATAGCTCATTAAAAATTATGTCGATCTGTGTAATCAAAAATGCTCAAAACCCAAATATCGGAGTGCTGTTTGCGATAGAAAGAAGCGCGGGAAAGTCGAAATTTAACTTTAGCCAAAATTTGGAAACATTGAACTTGAACTTTTTTCAAATTAACTTGAACTGGCGATTTGAATTTGAATTTATTTCAAATTGATTTGAATTGGCGATTTGAATTTGAATTTATTTCAAATTGATTTGAACTTGCGCCTTGAATTTGACATTTTTTTAAATTAACTTGAACTGGTGACTTGGATTTGAAAAGGTCAAATGAATTTCATTTGAACCGAAATGGGAAAATACTGTGTAAATAACATATGTAATAATTTGACATAAAACAATTAATTTGTAATTAACGTTTCAAACAGTTTCCTCTTCACAAAATCTATTCNACCACCATGTGAAAAATGTTTCAGACCTACAGGCTTTGGGGATAAAATGATATTAAATTTTTTTATTGTGTCCTATTTTATAGCATTTTTTATGCTGATTCCGATGGCGTAATCCATTTTTTTGAAAAAAAAATTTATGCATTTTTTTGTGCGTTTTAAATAATATTTCGATTTTTGGAGCGGAAAAAAAAATTAGACCACTTGCAATTTCGTTTGTTAATGCTTTTGTTTTTCACTTTAATGCATCGCAGGCAGCTATATGAGGATATAAAACGTCGAATTATCAAATCTCTTCAAAATTGTGGCTCGAAAAGCGCAGTAGAACAGAGATTTTACGTATCCATAACGGCGGTGCAGCCCATTTCAAAGAATTGGAAGGATATGGGTTCTGATGCACGCCGAAAGGGACGTCCACAGCAGTTGAAGAAAGAATCCTTGTTCATATTGCTAAGAAAAATCCTCAAAAAACGGCGTCCCACATGGCAGAATACGTGAAAACCAGTCCCTATTTGAACATTACGATGGGAACCACTCGAAATATCCGTCGGTGTATTCATTAATTTTTGTGTTTATCGTTCAAATATGATCTGTAATGGTTGGCCGAGCTCACCTGAATGCTTTTCGTCCCGCCCGAAAGTCGTTGGTATCCGATACGAACCGTACTTTGCAATTAAAGTTTGTGAAGGAACAAGTCGATTGGGGCATGGGTGATTGGTGGAGAGTATTGTGATCAGATGAGTCGAAATTCTTTGCGGATGATGTTCGTTACGTTCAAAGGCCTTCGTCGAAACGTTATAAAAAATCTCGACATAAATATCGACTCAAATTCGTCCCCCAATGAATACACCGACGGATATTTCGAGTGGTTCCCATCGTAATGTTCAAATAGGGACTGGTTTTCAAGTATTCTGCCATGTGGGACGCCGTTTTTTGAGGATTTTTCTTAGCAATATGAACAAGGATTCTTTCTTCATCTGCTGTGGACGTCAGACGACGGCCGCTTCCCTTTCGGCGTGCATCAGAACCCATATCCTTCCAATTCTTTGAAATGGGCTGCACCGCCGTTATGGATACGTAA
>SAUE01000094.1:92218-102523 GCA_009724625.1 Deladenus siricidicola | reverse complement strand
AACATTTATCCACTAGGCCACCAATTCTCAATAAATTTTTTGTTTCACTTTTTGTTCAGAGTTTTTGCGCCGTGTCTACAGTAAAAATTTCAGATTTTTAGCTGTATTTTCAGCTGAGATATGCGGCGGGATTTTTTTGAACCACCCTTTATTACATAAACAGTACGTAATAATAATAATAATAATTTATTACGTCATAAGAACGCGAAAGAAAACAAAAACAACAGGAAATAAAGATAAAATAATTTAAGTATCACAATTGACCAATAAGAGAAATGCTGGTAGAAAAAACATTACTTGGAGGTAAGACATAAAACGTCAACTTTTTTCAGATTATCTCTAAAACTATTAGCAGACGGAGAAGCAATGACTTTGATCCAATTTAGTAAAAAGCCTGATAGCACATTTTCAATTAGAGTCATATGTATACCAAAGTTAAAACAAAAAGCGGCGGCTTTTCGTTGAAAGTTTTTTAAGCGGCGGCATTTTTATTAAAAGTTTTAATAAGCGCTTTTTTATTTAATTACTTTTTGGCGTAATACCCAGTTTGTTAAAAATTTCAATAAATAGTTTTATTTGTGGATTGTTGAAATTTAAACAGCGTATTTTAATGGACGCTCAACTTTTTCAAGAAGTTCACGATGCTTTGCAGGTATTGTTTAGCATGCATTTTTATCACTAATATGTATAACTTTGTTATTAACTAGAATCATACATGTCGTATAAAAATTCCGTCAACAAATCCGTGTCCTATAACACGAATAATATGGTCGACATTTGACTTTATGTCTGGCCCCATATTAAGATTTGTATGGGAGGCTGATGTTTTAAATCGCCAGCAGCCAACTTGTGCCAACAGTATCGATGAAACCATCGACGGAAATGTGAGCACCGACTCATCTTTTTCGAAGGTAATTTGAATATCTTCAATTTGTGATTGTTATTATTTGTTTTTAGAATACGCATGGAAGTGACAATACCATTGCCAGAACTGAATTTGAGGACATTGATGATGTTTTCAAGGTAATTTAATAAACTTTGTTTAACGTAAATAAAATGTATGATAATCATCCGAAATATAAGAACGAATCAGATAAATTTTAGAATGACTTTATTTCAAATACTGCGGACGATGATGTTTATCTTCCATTTTCCGAATTTGGAGTTTTCAATGATAATGAAAATGTATAAATCTTGGTTTTTATTTAGAAATTAATTTACTTTTATTTTCAAAAGCTTATCATCGCGATAGTTTTTATGTGTTTATAATACCGTCAAAAGGTTTTTGAAAACAGTTTGGAAGATCTTGATTTTTTGCATTATTAATTTGGTTTATTATTAATTTCTTTATTTGTGGTAGGTATAGGTCAAACATCTTTCGAAGAATTGTTATAACTAACATTTTGCTAAAAGTGGTGGAATTAAGTTTTTTTGTATTAAGTGAGAATAGAATTGTTAAAAGACGTCTAGTAGTTTTTTTATATCACTTATTAGAGATCTCGATAATTATCAATTATTTTTAGAATACGACTCCGAAGGCGGCGACATCAATAGATACTAACTCTTCATTTACGACAATTAGCAACAACAATTTTAATTATAGTAGCTATTCAATGTTGGATGGAAATGGCAATCGAATTCGGCCGTCAACTTCTGCAGCCTTTTCTGAACCCGTACTAAGCGACAAAGAAAGTGGAAAGCATAAGGATGACGACGCCAAACGGGAATTGAATGCGGTGAATGAATTTTATCACGACGTCAGCGAGTGTACGGTAATGTCGGATTCGTGTATGGACTCCGGAATTGCGGCAACAACTTCAATGGAGAGTGATTTGAGTTCTCACTGTGAATCACAAAGCGCAAATCACGCTCAACAAGCACAAGTATATATTCGATTATTTATATTTTAATTTTCTATTGATATAACATATTTAAATGCTCTCATCTCGGCTTTTTACATAATTTTTAATTTTAGTCTTTGTTCTGAGCCTAAAAAGTGACCAATTTGTGCGATAGTCGATCTTCGTTTCACTATTTTTCCTGACATATTGTACATAATTTTTAGGAAACACCGTCTACTTCCACTGCTGGATATACCAAGAACACGGATCTGCAGATTCATTATCGAGTTGGGTCGGATGACTGTAATATTAATGTTGAATTTCCGAAACGTCCTCTGCGAGCAAAATTTGTACAGGACCTTGGCTATTGTGAGGAGGTTATTGAAGAGGACCAAGAAGAAATAATTCGGTCATGTGAAGCTTTTAGTAAAGTAACTCCGTCTGATTTGTATTCATCGTCGATGATGAACACGTCTTCGGGATTTTTTCCAGAAGATGAATTTTCGATGGCGGATCACAAGAAAAGTGAGAGCGCGAAGATAGAGTTTTTTCGCGAGGCGGAAATGTTCACTGAACTTAACTCAACGGGTGGAAGTGATTGTGGAATAGCTATGCTTTCGGATGAGGAATTTGTTTCGAAATTTGTGTTGGCCGAACAAATTTGCAGGTATATGATTTTTTGATATTTTTTACTCGAAATCTACTGCTTCATAAAAAAGTTATGTGTGGAGGTTGATTTTTACAAAGTTTTTTCTAATAAGAATGATGTTGTTGAACACAAAATCAAATATAGTCTGAGTTATATTGTGTTGGGACTACACATGAAAAAGTATTGAGCGACTTTTGGCGTTTTGTTTTTACGGTATTTTTGAATTGAAAAATTTCGATTTTCGTTATTTCGAATTTTATTTAAAAAATTGTCAAACATTCTGTTTAGGACTTTTTTTCAAATTTTGGCTTATTGCGGGCATAAAAAGTAATTCCGATCATAAGCATCAAAGTTAAAATCATAAATTCGTGATTCTAATTGTTTAGTTCTCCTCTTCCAACAGGTCCATTACTTCATAAACTAACCACTATTCCTTCAAGACGAATTGTTGTCGGTTCTTATATATTCATACTAAAGCGAGACGGAGATGTACAATCAACTCAAACTTCAGCAATTTCTGTTATTGTACCTTTGGATAAGTTAGTTTTTTTATAAACTGATATGATAGTATTTTGAATTTTTTGTTTAAATGAAATTTATTTGCATTTTTGAAATTCAAGCGTCGATATAATTTAAAAATTTCAAAGTATCTTTTTTAATTGGCATTAAAAGAACTTTTTTAAATTAATTTAATTTAGCGATTTGAAATTTTCAAGTTAATTTTATTTTTTTAAATGCATTGTTGGGAATTCTAATTTTAGGACAAATTGGTACATGAAACGTCAGAAGGTTGTGGAGGAGTACTTCACTGATATGATTTCACGCTTTAAAGCAGCTTACTACGTGGAAAATATTGAGGATGTTGTCTGCCGAGCCACACGCGAATTTACTACGTTTTTTGACTTATTTGCGGCATTGGAGCGGTGGCCGTTGACAAGCGCGAAATTTAGCCACATCAGAGTGATTTTTATCGTTAATATTATGTTTCCATGAATGGCAGGGTCTGTGACAGGGTTCAATTTGTATTCATCAATTTTTACTGATTTGTAGATATGTAGTTTCAAAATTTTTAGATTCAATCCACGTATTTCTGGGACGATGTACGTCCAGAACCATCCGAAATGAATTTTATCGCAAAAGCTATCACTGCATGTATAATGACTAAAGGAATGTGTACGGTAGTTGGATCTGATTCCAATCAACTATTAAAGGTTTTGTTTGCTATATTTTAAGAGATGGAAGTTGACCCACTGTTATTTTATGTTATTTTAGATGATGCGTTCTTTGAGTCTTTTTGTTGAAGAATCTCAGCGCTTATTTTGTCTAAGGCCATATCACTTAACGTTCAGTCCATATCTGAGAATACAAGCTGTGAGACGAGTAATTTATTTTTTAATGAAGTTTTTTTAATTTATTTACATGTTTGCCAATGCGAGTTTCAATTTTAGGCAGAACTACCAGATATTTATTTGTCTGCGGTTGAATGTCACTGGCCAATGTGTATAATTGATTTAGATAGGAAGTCGGTGACTTACTCCGGCTCTTTTTTCAGGCATCGAACCATGAAGCGGCGGAATTCGATATTTCAGGTATAAAAATCATTTTCATAAGCAAACTTTTTGAAATAAGTTTAATATTTATTTAGGTTGGACAAATTTTGAAAGAAACTGGAAAAGAATTAAACACGGCGGACGATAGACGCTGCGCTAAAGGATTTCAAGTGTATGTTTTCTTCTTATATTGATTCAAATAAGTCAATAATTAAATGGTTAATTTTTCTAAATTATTGTTTAAAAATTTAATTTACGAGTAGAGTGTTTTCTTTAATCGTTTAGCTAATTTTTAGTGAATAAAGCAATTTTAGAGAGCCTCAAGTTGTGCGCGCTGACAGATCAGTTGTCGAATTTTTTGAAAATTTTTTTCTGTTGCCCTTGAAAAGCTCGGCGCGCTTCGCTTACATTGATCATTTTCATTTGCGCTTGGAAAATCGAGCGCGTGCACTTTTGCGCTACGTAGAGGATGTGAGTACGCCACTGCCTGGTGATAAACGCAGTGCTCTGAGCGCGCCGTGGAATGTTACAACGGCGCGCCGAGCTTTAAATTTAGACTTTGATTCGGCGTTTGCTATTTCCCTAGCCAAAGCGGATTATATGGAACCTAATTTTGCTGAATTTTATTATCAAACGGCTGTACGCCGCACAAATCATCAAGGCGTCCATCAATATGGTCAAAGATTCTAAGGGTTTAAAAAATATATTGTGATAATCCATACTATTGCACTTTTTTATTTAACTACATGAGTTTTTTGTTTCTGCCTTATTAACAAAATTGATTTGGCTTTCCACTTTATATATATCGTTTACGAGTAAATTTTTTTCAAAGTTTTTAAAATTCCGAAAATTTGTGACAGAAAAACAGTATTCAAAGTCCAAATCAAATTATTATTTTTAAAATGTATCATGAAATTTTGTATAACAATCAATTATTCTATTTTAATTAAAAATAATTAACGAGGTTTCATCGCTAAATCGCGCTCGGATTTTTATTTCAGCGTCAGCTGATATGTGGAATACAGGAAAAATTTATCCTTATGTAAAACAATACTTTATCGGAATTATGATCTTTTTATTTTACAAGGCATTTCATTTCAAGTAGGCACTATATTTCATACAGATATAAAATTTGTAAAAGTGTATACCGTATTTGCATAACTAAAAAATTGATCTCGTGAATTACTATTGAAAATTTCAAAGATTTTTTCGAAAATAATTTTGTTAAGACATATTAAAGGCGTATTTACAGATACAGATTAAACATTTTCAATTAATTTTTTCAATATGTACTTATCTTTTATTGATATTTGCTTGTGATTTATACATATAAATGCCTTATATCTCTGTATAGACGCCTATGTGGCCTTGTTTTTCATTTTTGTCATATTTTATATTTTTCATATACATATATCAGTTTCAAAAGTCTATTTTTATGTTCAATTAACTTTGTTCAATAAAACAATAGACGCGGACTACTATTAGCTTCAGTATAGTGCAAAATGAAATAAAAAGTAAAAATTTACCCTAAAAAATTTCCGTCTAAATTATTTTTTGTTCTTACAAAAATTCATTACATTGTATACAAGGAATATCAAAAAATGTAAAGGAAAATGAGTGATTTAAAGTATTGGGTAGTTTAAAAAGTTCTTTCGTTTTCGTCACAAGCTAGCGCCTTCGTTTTAAATGGCTAAATATATTTTACTTAATTCTATTTACGAAGATTTCGACCCTCCCCCAAATATACGGAATACAGTTTAATTTTGAAAAAAAATGGAAAAGTGCAATAACTAATCTAATATTTGATATGTGAGAGGGTAGAGACCAGGGCTGGGCGTAATTACGAAATTACTGTGTTTTTGACCCCGTAATTACGAAAAAGTGCCCGTAATTACGTTTTTTTGGTGTAGGTATTTTCGACTTTCTGAAAAAGTTTTATTACAAAATCCTTCAGAAATTCATGAAAATTTCCAGAATTCCACAAAAAATTTTTCAAATCTTTCTTTAGAGAGGCCTATTTTCTTCAAAAAAGACTTTCTGTGCGTTTTCAGAGGAATTAAAAAAAAGGATTTTTTGTCAAATTTTTTGATAGTCAATTATGAATTACGAAATTGCGGGGTTTTTGAGCCCATAATTACGAATTACAAACATTATTTCGAATTACGATTACGAAAATAATTTTTCGTAATTACACCCAGCCCTAGAGACATAGTGTGAATATCTGTTCAAAATTTCTTTACACCCGGAAGATTTCTCGACGTGAAAGCTGTATAGATCATCCCTTTCTCGCCGATGCTAAAAAAAGAATCAATAGTTATCCTGGAAATATGAATCTATTGTACATATACATATGTACATATGTATTTGTGATATATTAAACTAATTTTTAGCTAATTACGATTCTGTGAATTTTTTATTACGAAAGTAACATTTCGTAATGAAAACGGTACTTACACGTTAAAAAAGAATCAGAATAAAAATTTGTCTATATATTTATTGATTTATACAAAAATATTGAACTTACGTTGCTCGACACATTTATAATAAATGATGACGATGAGAATTAGCACAACAGTAAAAATAAAAAGTCCGAGTGTTACTAACTCTCCGGTTTGAGATTTACTGGAAAAATGTAATTTTATAAGAAATGTCTGAAAATTTTAATGAAATGCATCTTATCATACATATTTTCCTCTTAAACGGAAAAAAGATTTGTTATAAGGATTTGGACCGAAACAGCTTACAAATGTATTCTTTCCTGTGGGCAACCTAGGTCGTCAATTTCAATTTGCTCGTCGTAACCGTAAGTATATGGCGTGTATCCATGAGAATATTGCATTAACATCTTTTGTAATAAAAATATTTAGTATAATTAATAGTAATAATGGAATTAAAATTAGTTATATTGTATAATAAAATATTAGTTTTATAAAAACAAAGAAAACAAACTTACATATAACAAAAGTTTTACATTAAAATTTCTATTTTCTATTGCTGCGTTTATTTTGATCGAGCCCAACCGAAACGAAACTTGACTTATAATATGAGAAAATTAAAAATGTGGAAGCACATAAAAAATGTGCATTAATCACATTCGTAAAAAAAGAATTATTAGCTGAAAAATCAAGCTTTTATTTTTGGTACATGTTTTGCCCAAAAATTTGCACTAAATGAATATATTTAGTTGATGAGTCAATGCATTTTTATTCAAACTTAAAAATGCGAACAACATGCCTCGTTAAAATGAAGCGTAAAAACAATAAGTTTCGTTTAATCAATATAATACATATATTAATTAACATGTAGATGTACCTCTAACCCTCAATAAATATAAGATTTATTTGAGGGAAGCGTGAACGCTGTGTCCCTCACGCAAAAATTTAGCTGTCGGCCTATCTCAATTCGGGACCGCTGCACGGGTCAGCCTGGGCCGAAAATGCAATGGCCAAGCCTCACCATAAGAGCCGTGTCTTCTTGATCACACGGACAAACGAGAGAATTGTGCCTGCGTTTTTATTGTTTTTATGATAATTTTTTGCAACATATTACTCATATTTTCCTTTTAATAAACACCCAACATAGAATTTGTTGCCGGAGGTACTCCGTTTCAGCAAACACCTATCACCTTCTTTAAACAATAATTTATTGATTTGATCTAAAAGTTTTGATATCAAATTTTATTTTAACAAAAATTAATATTATAACAAAAAGAAACATAATTTACTCAAACAAAGTTATTGATATGTATTATCGTCGATGCTGTTCATTATCTTTTAGCGCTTGGACGGTTTCAATAAGTATAGAATTTGGTGAGTTTTGAACTGGAGCGCTCTTGAGTGCCGCCCTGACCTGACCAGCTTCGATGAGTGCCCACATCGATGGAAGTCATAAATTGACCGAAACGCATTGCGATCCTGTGAAGTTGGAGCTAAACTCTGGTATATTGATTTTCGTCTGGCGCACTTGCTCAATTTTTGCCAGCGTCGGTTGTGTCATATGGGGTCTGAAGTTGACCTGGTGGAAGAGAGTTTGGCTTGTACCGACACCATTCAGTATTAATTTTACCGGACTTTGTCAAGCTTCAATGCACCATCCACCAAATACTCAGAATTGCCTATTTTTGGTAGAATTCAGGATTAGCTTTGAAAACCCCCGCTTAATTTCGGTTCAGCTTTTACTTGGCCATCTCTTTTTGACACATTCTTTCGAAGGATATATTTTAGTACAATAAACCCAACATTTGAGGGAAGCGCGAACGCTGTCCCCCTCACGCAAAAATTTAGCTGTCGGCCTATCTCAATTCGAGACCGCCGCACGGGTCAGCCTGGGCCGAAAGTGCAATGGGCAAGCCTCACCGTGAGAGCCGTGTCTTCTTGATCACACGGACTCCCCAGCCAGGTAAGTTTATGAACCATTCAATCATGGAAGGTCATTTATTTCGAATTGAAATCTGCGATAAGTTTGAGCGTATGGCAGAGAAATGAGAGAACTATGTTTTTATTTTTCTGCGTTTATTTTTGTGCTGCTTTTTATGACTGCATTTTCCAAACATGCTATGCATACATATGTCTTTATGTATTCTCATTTATGTACATATGCACAAAAATTATGGTTAACTATAATACAATATGTATGAAAAAATATGAGAACAAAGTAACCAATAAAACCGAAATAAATGCAGATACACAGTTCTATCATTTCCCTGTGATATGCTCAAACCTATCGTAAATTTCAATTCTTAATAAATGACGTGGATTGTATGACTCATAAACTTACCTGGCTGGGGAGTCTGTGTGATCAGGAAGATACGGCTCTCATGGTGAGGCTTGGCCATTGCATTTTCGGCCGGGGGCTGACCCGTGCGGCGGTCTCGAATTGAGATAGGCCGACAGTTACGCTTCCCCCAAAAACTTTTACGATACCCTAACGAATGTTTACTTTCATATCAATTTTACGTATGTATAATTCTGGTATTCGTATATTTTTGTCGTTTCAGAAATTACACAATATATTTTTTTGGTTATTTGACTCAATAAAAAGTATCTGCAATACATATAATTTTTAATTTTATAAAAATATATTTCTCTGAACACCCCCGGAAATAACAAGAAATTAATTTTAGAACCCATAGAAACAATTTGTCGTCACTATTTTTAAAAACAGATGTGCACATAAATTTCATTGAATTTTTTTTGATTTTGTCTGCTTTGAGGTATATATGTATAAAACTATGCCATTGGAAATCACGTGAATTTTACTTATTAAAAATCTCAAAACGTGATCAAATTATCAATAACAAATATGATCGTATAAAATTTCCGTGTCGAATGGCAATGAAAATTGGTATGCGAAAAATGAAAACTTATACTCAATAAGCTGTAGGTTAGAGAAACCAGAAATTATGAAAGTTAGAGGGAAAAAACTAAAAATCTGGAACGATTAAATGGGGGGGGGGGAGGGGGAATGAAACAATTAAATAGAAAAAAGCTAACAAAGACCTAATGTTGGAACCCATGAAAATATTAGACATATTACGAAGAGTAAGAATGTACATGTTAGAATGCATATGTATGTATGTAGGAAAGAACATTAAACTTAATATAGAAGGAGAGCGGTAGAAAAAGAGAAACAGTGAAAACAAAATATGAAAAAGTTTGAGTGAAATGATATTGCGAAAGATAGGACAAAGAAAAATATTATACGCATGACACATAAAGCAAAGTAGACAAATACATACATAGACAACGCGAACGAAAGACATTGTTGTGCACAAATCAAAGTTGAAAAAGATAAATAGTTCAAACTGATAGAAATTTTAATGGATCACCAAAGAACATTTATTAGTAAGCGTCATAGTTGCTTTGAATTTGCCAACAATGCTTTGCTTTTATTATATTTATGTACTTGTGTAAGTATTTTATATCAATATTCTTAACCAAATGTTTTGATATTCTGTTCGACGCTCTTACTCAAAGTAAACGTTGACTTTGATTTTAAATTTTCTATGGAAATAACTTTATTTTTTCAATTAATAAAAAATGAAAATATGTTTTTTTAGCGAAATTTTTTATAACTTCAATTTTTAATGGTTTTTTAAGCTTGAATATCGTTTTATCAAATAAATATCATGTTCATCTTTTTGCTATTTTGCAATAATACTTCTCGTGACTTTCTACTAATCACATTAGCGTGTACACTGCTGGAAATAAAGATAGGTTCACCCAAATTTTTTTCGAATTTCTCAAATATTTTGGTCAAAAATTTT